>VMDR010023461.1:0-15589 GCA_007922815.1 Macrotus californicus | reverse complement strand
ATTTGTCAGAAAGGGCTTGTTATAAAAACAAAAGACACCTTTATCACTATTACTTAGGAAATTTGAAGGGTTTTAGAAGCTATGTGCCAGGAACCATGGATGAAGACCAAAATATGTACCTCTTATATCCCAAATTTCCTCCACCTATCTGATGAAAAATAGGTATTCTCATAGTTGATCTGGAGTTCCATATTTAGAAATAAAGTTTCAAGTCCTTGTGATGGTTATCTTAATTGAAATAGATCAGATGTACTAAGCCCACTCTCAAAAGACTATTTTCCCTGATATTCTTAGCTTGCAATTCTAGTCTTCATTGGCAGCCTCTTAGATCTGGACTGGATAAGAATAGACATGATATATGTAGCTATAATATAGTACAGTTGACCCTTGAAAAACACATGGGTTAGGGGCACTGACCCTTGTGCAGTTAAAAATCCAGGTAGAGTTTTGACTACCCTAAAACTTATGTTGTCCTTCAGTATCAGTGGGGGATTGTTTCTGGGATTCCCTGCAGATACCAAAATCCATGGATGCTCAACTTCCCTAAATAATATCACACAGATCAATGCATATATTCAGCCCTCGCATCCGAGGACTCCTGGCCACCTATGGAAAACAGTACAGGTATTTATTGAAAAAAAAATCTGTGTGTAAGTGAACCCACACAGTTCTAACCCGTGTTGTTCAAAGGTCATCTGTAGTTTAAAAATATATATGCATGTGTGTGATTATTAAACTATTTTGAATTAGTTCTGTGACAGATAATCGACATGAAAATAACCAAAAACGCATCAGAAGGTACACACCATATAAAGGTGTTTTTCTTCGATTGTACACAATTATCAGTTGTCATTTAACTTAACCTTTAGTGCTCTCCCAGAGTTAAGAATTTAATTTTCTTGAAAACTTTTATTACTATCATTGGATCTCCATTCTTTTGACGTTACAAGCTGCAATGTTACAAATCCTAAAAGATGAATTAAACCCATAATCACTCCACAGGCTATCTAAATTCTCTATCCAGAAGCTTCCCCCACCCCTTTTTTTCTCAAAGAATTGATTAAGGCTCTCAATATTGTGATCACCATGGACCAAGCCCCTCCACCTGTTTGCTCATGACAAACAAGCTAAAAACTATGATAAACAAAAGTTATTAGAGCGATCATGGGATATTTGCCCCAGTGATGATCTAAATTTCCTGTTTGTCTTAGCAGCAAAGACCGTGGTCACTTTTTCTTCACCATTAGTAGCATTACTGCATAATCAAATTTCACCAGTACTTGACCAATATTTACCAATACTTGATTTTGCAAGAAGCTATAGTACTCTAATTGTTTATAATCTGGTTTGTTTTTTGTTTTTGTTTTTATTTAATAACTAACTACTGTTAAAAGGATTGGATATTTTTCCCTCTGCAGCGTATATATATATTTATTATCCTCACCCAAGGGTATTTTTTTTCATTGCTTTTAGAGAGAGAGAAGCATTGATTTGTTGCCTTGTATGCGCCCAGACCAGGGATCAAACCTGCAACCTTTTGGTTACAGGACAAAGCTGGAACCAACTGAGCCACACCAGCCAGGGCAAAAAATATTTTGACCATTAAATTATTTTAAAAGATTAAAAACTTTTTTTTTATCTTTACCTGAGGATATTTTTTCATTGCTGTTAGAGAGAAAGGGGGAGAGACAGAGAAAGGGGGAGAGACAGAGAGACAGAGAGAGACATCAATGTGAAAGAGGAACATCAATTGGTTGCCTCCCATCCACGCCCCAACCTGAGATCAAACCTGCAGCCCAGACATGTGCCCTGACGGGGAATCAAACCCCCAACCGTTGGGTGTACAGGATGACACTGCAACCAACCAAGCTACACTGACTGGCCAGGGCTAAACAGATTGCAGTTGTTGGCATTTAATGCTAGACACTGAGGGTTCCATGTTACTATATGTAAATATGGAATTTAGTTATGTAAGTCCCTTCATGTAGGTCTTGGCAACGATTTTTTTAAGTCTCACACCAAAAACAAAAGCGAAATTAAACAAGTGAGACTACATCGGACTAAAAGCTTCTGTACAACAAAGGAAACCATCAACAAAATGAAGAGGCAACCCACTGAATGGGAGAAAATATTTGCAAATCCTGTATCCAAAATATATAAAAATGCATACAACTCAATAGAATAGCCAAAAAAAAAAAAAAAAAAAAAAAAAAAAAAAAAAAAAAAAAAAAAAAAAGAAAAGAAAAGAAAAAAGAGAAAGAAAGAAAAAGAAACAATCTGATTAAAAAATGGGAAGAGGACTTTAATAGACATTTTCCAAAAATGTACAGATGACCAACGGATACTTGAAAAGATGCCTAGCAGCATTAGTCACCAGGGAAATGCAAAACAACAATGACATATCACCTCACACCTGTCAGAATGACTATTATCAAAAAGACAAGAAATAACATGTATGAGCAAGGATGTAGAGAAAAGGGAACCCACATACACTGTTAGTGGCCATGTAGATTGGTTCAGCCACCATGGAAAAGAGTATTGAAGTTTTTCAAAAAATTAAAAATAGAACTACCATATGATTCAGCAGTTCTCCTTCTGGGTATTTATCCAAAGAAAATGAAAACCCAAATTCAAAAAGATATATGCACCCCCATGTTTATTGCAGCATTATTTATGAGAACCACGATATGGAAACAATATAAATAGCTATCGACAGAGGAATGGATAAAGAAGCTATATATGTGGGATATTCCCCAGCCATAAAAAGAATGAAATCTTGGCATTTCTAAGAACACGGTTGGACCACGAGGGCATTATGTTAAGTGAAATAAGTCAGACAAAAACAAACACCTTATGATCCTTTATATGTGAAATCTAAAAATAAATAAATAAAATCGAAAAGCCAAGCTCATAGACACAGAGAACATATTGGTGGTTGCAAGAGGCAATGGATGGGAAGTAGGAGAAATGGGTGAATTTTTTGTTTTAGTTTAAATAAATTGAATAATAAATGAAAAAAATTACCTTTAGGATTTTCAGGCTTTTATTTCTGGTCTGAGGAGTAATTTGCCCAAGTTTTTTATATGCTTTGGTTCGTTTTTATTTAACAAACTAAAAAAAATTCAGATCTTGATTTTGATTGATGGTCTTTGCAGAAGTTCAAGGGAAGAAGTCATCCAGCGTTTCCACACCAAAGCTTTTGGAAGGCCAGCGCCTAAGCAGTGTGACCTTTGGGTGCTTCTTATCCCGAGCACGGAGTCCTCCTCAAGTAGTAAAATCTGAGGAAATGAGCAAGATATCATCTAAAGAACCCAAGTTCACGGAAGGAAAAGACATAGAAGGTATTTATGGACTAGCAGAATTTTATTGGACTTTTTTTAAGGGAAAAATCATTTGCTAAGATTAATTCTCATATAGCTTAATTTTCCTTTTTAATTTTTTATTTGTTCATCACTCAAAAGACTAAATATACAAAGTCTATCTGGATGATTCATTATAGTTTCCTTGACAACTTGATATTTTATGAAAACATTTTTAAAGAGCAGTACAGCATTTAACTTTGTGTATTTAGTTTTCTTCAGGGTTTTTTTTTGGTTTTTTTTTGAGAGTCGTTGCCAATAATGCAGAGGAGAAGCTGATTTTCCCCTTTTGATACGTCTTCCTACAATAGGAAGCGGTGATATTTAAAATGAAAAAGTTTACAGTTGTACCATCGTGGTACTTGTTTCAGCTTAGCATTTCAGATTAGAACTATAAAGTTTCTCTTCATTATTTATTTTAAATGTTTAAAAATTATCTAATATTAAATATGAGATTGTAACCTTTTAAAGAAAAAGAGCACCAGGGTACAATTTCATAACTGCTTTGATCTTTCCTTTATTGCTTCAAAGAAGAAAGTATTTGCCTAAGATGTTAAAACCATGGGCCTGCATGTATATTTCTATTCTTTGTTTAGTCTTAAAGTCCCTCTAAATTTGGCTTTATGGCACAGCTGCTGGCTTTGCCACTTAGGATGACTTTTCCCAGGTGTTTTAGGGATCCTTAAATTTGCATCTTCTCCATTTTCAGCTCCTGTTTTCTTCCCCCAAAGGAGAGATATTATAGCTTTAAAAGTCTATGTTTGATTATTAAATTCTGAAAACTCCATAATGTTTTTCCAATTAGAAGGCTTCTTTGCTGTTCACATTTATGCCATTATTTGCATTTTTTTGGGAAATCATTTTCATTCCCTTCTCACTTGCTAACAGTCAGTTGAGTGTACCAGTTGAGGTTGCTGTACTGAAGCTTGTTCATTTGCCAATCTAACAAGTTGCCTGATACCAGGTTGTGTAGTTGATGCGTCCAGCCTCTGTTTCTGGAGTTACGAAGGTCATATCTGTGTCTTCACGTTTTCAAAGGTTTTCTTGTACTCTTCATTCTAAATTTTTAGTTCACTGTTCCTGAAGCCAATGGTTTATTCTGTTATTTATATTATAAACAAGATAAGCCATATCTAAGCCCTGGCTGGTGTGGCTCAGTGGATTGAGCGCCGGCCTGCAAACAAAAAGGTTGCCGGTTCGATTCCCAGTCAGGACACATGCCTGGGTTGCGGGCCAGGTCCCCAGTAGGGGCAAGTGACAGGCAACCACACATTGATGTTTCTCTCCCTCTCTTTCTCCTTTCCCCTCTCTCTAAAAATAAATAAATAAAATCTTAAAAAAAAAGGATAAGCCATATCTAAAGACATTTTTACAGGAGTGTTATTCTTATTATAGAAACACATTTTGTAGTTATGATTAAACCAAAAGTAGAAGGGGGAAAGCCTTTCTCTGTTTGTGTATTTTTCATGGCTTTGCATATTTCATGTATTGAAGTTTGGGAACAAAGTTTGTTATTTAAATTATATTTATTATGTTTAAATTTACTTATGATAATTTTGAAATGTAGTTGAAAAAGTGTCATTTTCTTTGCTTCTAGAATATACTTTGTGGTATTCATTTTTTTAGGGGTTGCTTTCACATTTTGCTTCTTTTATTATCTCTCCTTAGACTATTGCCAGTTTCTTCCCCCAACATGCTCATTTGTAAAAAGCAGTTTAATTTTGATAGTATGCTACTGAAGCGTTAAGACTCCATGTTTTATATAAAGTTTCTCATTTCCAACCTTGGGTTTAAAAGAGACATATGACTGAAAAAGGAACTGGGGACCTGGCTGCTGTGGCTCAGTGGATTGCATGCTGGCCTGCAAACTGAAAGGTCCCTGGTTCTTTTCCCAATCAGGGCACATGTCTGGGTTGCAGGCCAGGTCCCCAGTTGGGGCAAGTGAGAGGCAACTACACATCGATGTTTCTCTCCCTGTCTTTCTTTCTCCCTCCCTTCCCCTCTCTCTAGAGATAAATAAATAAAATCTTTTAAGAATGAATAAAAATTCTTTAAAAATAAAAGTAAAAAAGCATAATGTCAATTAACTTGATTCTTATGAAAGCTTCAGTTTTTACAATGCACGTACATAAAGCTAAATGCATAGAAAGATTATATTACTCAAGACAACATGCTCATACGATGTATTCTTTTCTAGAAATGGAAATTCCAGAAAAGTCTGTTGATAACCAAATTCAAGAAAACAGCCTAGGTCAGAGAACATTGCGTCAAACCCCTTGTGTCTCAGAACAGAATTGGAAAACAAGACCAAGCTTTGTTACAGATGGCGGTTTACTCCAGAATTCTGGGGCCCCAGGGAATGACTGGAGTTCCAATGAAGGAGATGGGAGCAAAGGAAGATCCAAGTCCAGGTGCACGTCCACCCTTTCCAGCCACACGTCAGAGGAAGGGGCCCAGTGTAGCAGGGTGGGCAGCGAGACGTATTTGACAGCGTCTGACGACAGCAGCTCTATATTTGAAGAAGAGACTTTTGCCATAAAGATACCAGAACACAAGAAGCTGTATTCTTGGCAACAAGAAGCACAATGGAAAGCTCAGAATAGTCTTCATGGAAAAGGAAATTCTGAATCAAGTAAAAAGGAACGTGATAGTTCCTCAGATGAACTGAATAAAAAATTTCAGTCTCAGAGACTGGATTATTCATCTTCATCGAGTGAGGCCAACACCCCAAGCCCTATTCTGACCCCAGCTTTGACTCCAAAGCATCCTAACCTACTGCCTGGAAAAGGCACACAATTAGTGCCCTCATCAAACTTGCCACCTCCCAAGCTAAGGATTCCTAATGTTTTCAGTATAAGTGTAGCACTGGCCAAGAGGCACTTAAGCCAGCCCCAGTTAAGCTCCGACAGGATGTTTGGTACCAACAGAAATGCTATAAGCATGATACGACCACTGAGACCTCAGGAAACAGATCTTGATCTAGTTGATGGCGACAGTACTGACGTTTCAGAGAATATGGACACCAGTTGTGATGACGGATTGTTTTCCTATGACTCACTGGAATCACCATGTTCAGATGACCAGGAAACCTGTAACGCAGCCAAGAAGGCGGCGTGCAGCAAACCTCCAACGCCCCCCCTGCACCGTTTTCCCTCCTGGGTAAATTATATTGCTGTGTGCCACACAGACACACTACTTTTTCCTTAACACTCATTTCCAGGTTTTACTTCTCTTCCTGTTTCTTTTCAAATCCAGCTTTATTCTGACCATTCCCAGTTCTCAGAATATAATTTCCTTTTCTCTTTCTCTCTGAGTTCTGAATCAACTGAGAAGATAAGGATAAGACAGGTGGGAGATCAAAATATTACCTTTATGACTGATAAAACTGCATTTAGAGAATTAGTGGGCGAACGGGCTTTCCAATACTGGACCTTGGAATTAACAGATTTATTCACCTGGTAGTGCTGAACCGCTGCAGCCTTCTACCAGTCAGGCCCTGCCGCTCTGAATCTTACAACCTAGAGCAAGAACAATTGGTTGTTTCCTGTGTGCAGCTACTTCTCAAGAGAAAAGACAGACGAAGGTGCTGGGCTCTGCATGTTCAGTTTCTTCTTCTAAGCTTACCACTCACATTAAGCTACCCCTCCTCTTCAACTGTGTAATACTTTCGTCTGAATTCTCAACCAAGATGCTTCACTCTTACTGGTCATCAGTTCTTGAACTTAATTAGGTACCTGACTGGCTCAAAGAGAAATTTAATTGTACTTTTCATGAGCTTATGAACCCATTGCTTTAACCAAAAGCATCTTCCTCTATATCCAGAATAGATTGAAATTTCCTCCATTGAAACACTGACCATTAATACAACAATTAACACATCAATTGTGTGATTCTTCCTAGGAATTGCCAGATGAAAAAAAATTTTTTCTATATTTGAAACAAAGTGAAATGATCTGTTCTGTAGCTTTGTTTTCTTTTCCATATTGACATAATTTAACCTTTGACCTCGAGAGAAACATCTTGGTTGCAGTTTTTGGTATTATTTTTTATTTAGTGAATAATACAATTAAGCAAATTAAGATGACCATATTTTCCTAGTATAAACTCAGACCTTGGGATGTATCTGCTTTTATTTACTTTCAGAAGAACCTTTCATTGCAGTGTCCATATGAAAGCATCTGCAGTTTATTACTAAATTCTGGACAGAAAAAAAAAGTGGACGTTATTGGCATGCGAATCTCTGGAATTCCAGTTATGTTGCCCTTTAGGCAGTGAGGAGTTGAGATTTTGCTTCTGTTATTATGTTGAGATTTCCAGAGATTTAGGTTAGGCTTTCAAGTTTGTTTTAGTTGGCAAACCATTTTACTACTTTTTTTTTTTTCGGCCTTTCTTGCCTTTCCTCATCTTCTGAAACTATTCAGTCCTGAAAAAGCAGTATTGTTTTTCAGAAACCTTTTAGCAGACTGGCCACGTTTGAGGTTTGGTTTCTTTTTATTGGTATTTTCAGGTTTCAAGGAAAAGAAATAAATTCTAATTACCTCAATTTATGGGAGTTTATTTTAAGGATTTTTAAGAGTTTAAGACATAGCCCATCCTTATTGAACTCGAATATCATTCAAAATACAATAGTCACTAGGAGGGCAGCAGGTGATGATTCAACAGCACCTCTGAAAGTCAACTCCTTAGAAGTGGGTGACACCATTGCCCCTGGTCCAGTGGCTCAGCTTGTCCTCCCCTGTCCACAGCGACTGTCTTCCCTCACTTCTACTAAACACTCTCCCCTACTCTCTCAGGGCTTCTCACTGTCTCATGTCTCCCGCTTATTGCCTTATTTTTGTTTTTCTGTTCTGCTGACTCTGCTGTTTGTCACTCTTGGATGTATCTCACAATCAAACTCAAAGAAACTGTCTGAGTCACTGAGTCGGCCACTCTTCTATCTAAAGTGTCTCAAATAGTTAGAGATCTCATGCTTATTACCTCACAGGCCACTGGCTAGCACGGTCTTGAACAGGACTGCCTTAGTGCCCACTACAGCATGGTCCAGATGACTGTGTCCAGGTTAGGTGCCTAACAAAGCTCAGGACACGGTGATCTATGCATTAGGAACACCCTGGAATCCCTGTTCTCCCAGGGAGCAGGGCTAATAGCCTTTTCAGTACCCACTGCAGAGATCTCGCCAAGAGAAGAAGAGAAAGCAAAATCAGAACCTACTTTTGGAACAAGATAATATTAGAAATGCCATGGCAATTCTCAAATTCAATTATTATTTGACCTTAGGTTCTTCTTGTTTCTTCTTCTTCTTCTGTTTCTTCTACTTCATTGAAATATGAAGGTGATAGCACTTTAATGCTACTCTGTGATTTCTGATTTCAAGTTTTTTCTTCCTTTTTACTTCTACAATATTCTAAAATGGTAGAATATTAAAGATAATATTTATGTGTAGTCAGTGATTATGAATGGTTTCTGGCTGCATGTTACACCCACTCAAGGCTCTCCTTTTTATCCCTTAACCCTATTCTAGACTGGTGGGAAGGTGGTATCTCTGTACAGTCAGTGTCTGATTGTGAGTAAGCTTTCTCTTACTTTTTCCTATCTCTCCAAAAGAATTTAAAATACCAAGCAAAAACTCGGGAACAAAGATAAATAATGGAGTGACTCATGGATGGAAAAACCCTCTGCCGTGTTGTTCAGAGTGGCATATTTTAGTTGGCAATGACGGTTTTGTAACTGTGCTGTACTCTAGTGCGTATTAAATGAAGAGCAAACGAAAAGCATGTGTGTTGAAAGTAATCACTTCTTTGCTTTAAATATCCAGTTTAAATCTCTCTTTTACATTAGGAAAGCAGAATTTATGCTGTTGCCAAATCAGGCATTCGCATGTCTGAGGCCTTCAATATGGAGAATGTTAATAAAAGTAAGTGATTTTGCATGCTACCACATGGATGAACCTCGGGGACACTGTGCTAGTGAAATAAGCAGTCACAAAACGACACTTGTACGAGGTATCTGAAATAGTCATAGTCACGGAAACAGCAAGTAGAATGCTGGTTACTGGGGGCTGGGGAAGGGGAAAGGGGGAGTAGTTATTTAATCGATATAGAGTCTTGGATTTGCAAGATACAATGTTCTCAGGACCAAATTCATAACAATGTGAATAAATTTAACATGAACTGACCTGTACACTTAAAATAGTTAAGATGGCAAATTTTATCTTGTGTGTTTTTTTACTACAATAAAAAATGTTTTTTTAAAAATGTGATTTTGTACTATTGTTTTACTAGCCAAGAACTTTCTAAATAATAGAATAATATAATTATTTAAGCTTTCATAAAATTTTTTCTAGGATTGCTGATTTATATTTTAAAATTCGTATTATTCAGTATAGGGGCACATAAATGTTCAGCTCCCTCAGCTTGAGAGTACCTCATTATGTTTTTACCTAAAAAAGGCTAACTAAAATAGAGAAATTCTGGAGTTTTAGCTGTTTAAAGTTAAAATATTGGTCGCTATGTTCTCAGAGTTTAAAATACATTTCTCTCTTTTTTTGCCTTCCTTCCTCCCTTCCTCTCCCTTCCTTTCATCAAAAAATTATTATAGAGGCAACACATGC
Source organism: Macrotus californicus (assembly GCA_007922815.1). Lineage (NCBI taxonomy): Eukaryota > Metazoa > Chordata > Mammalia > Chiroptera > Phyllostomidae > Macrotus > Macrotus californicus. Next base: position 5,620 of record VMDR010023461.1, on the reverse strand, counting down.
CATTATAAAAGAATAAAACCAAATCACAAAGAACTGACTTTAATAAAGAGAAAAAAATTTCCTGTGGTTCCTTCTACTTATCCTACCACAATCCATATCTCAGAGGTAACCACTGATGTTCTATTTCTTTCCAACCATCTTATGTTCTTGCCATTTAGGAAATCATTTTCTAACTTTTCCACATGAGGGTCATCTGATAAGGCTAAAGAATGATGATGTTTTAATACCATTCACTAATGGGGCTTTGAATAATCAGAGAATATCTTCATAGGGTCCTGAACCAGCCAGCAAGTGTTTGTGCTTATTTTTGCCCAGCCCAAGCTGGTTGGAGATGCCGTAGAAATAAAAGCTAGGATCCTTGCTCTCAAAGAGCTGTCAGTCTAGTTGGGGAACTAGTCTACATAAGGAAATAAGGAACCATGTAAGAGAGTGTGTAATTGAACCTGCCAATGCCATAGTTCTTAAAGTAGACTGTGTAATGAATAATCATGTGTGTCGATCCAGTTTCTCTTTTAATTGGAAATTTTGTTAATTCACATTCATAAGAAATAGGCCTAACGGCTGGTTGAAAGTTGTTGTTGTTTTTTTTTAATCATTTTGTTTTCTGTTTCAGATTCTGTTGCAATGCTTTCCTATACCACATCAGGACTTTACACATCTCTGATATACAAGAACATGACAACCCCAGTGTATACAACTTTGAAGGGGGTAACTCATTACTGTTACTGTTACATGTGTGGTTCTCTTTGTGGTGGATCAAGAAAACTGTTTACTTAAGCTCCAGATTCCATTCTTGTCATGTTACACAGAATCCTGCTATAGGGAGGTTTAGAAGTTCACTCTACTATAGCATAAAAAGATAAAAAATGGGAAATCTGGAGAAGATATTTATTCTTGTCAGTATTAGAGGTCTGAGTCCATAGTTGTTATGTCCCGTGTGATACTCCACCCCCTCTATCCAGGGGTGTCCAAATCATGGCCCAGGATGGCTATGAATGTGGCCCAACACAAAATTGTAAATTTACTTAAAACCTTTGTTTTGCCCATCAGTTTTCATTAGTGTTTATGTACTTAATGTCTTCTTCTTCCAGTGTGGCCCAGAGACACCAAAGGGTTGGACGCCCCAAAAGAAATATGTTATTAATGATGTAATGAAAATTCCTAATTTAGAAAGATTTTTCTATCACCACCAGGGTCCCCTTCCCTTGCTTGAAGAACCTAATTAAAATAAATGTCATCAGATATTCATGGCCTTATGTTTTCAGGAATCTTTTATAATTGACAAGTGCCTTGCTAATTAAAATCTGGGACTTAACAACATGACTTTGATAACGGCAAAATGTATTCTTGTAGTCCTTAAAAACAATTAATCCCATGACTTCTTCTGGTAAAACGTTCCATATCTAAAGAGAGAGGTGACCTTAGAGATGTATAGAGGTTGTTCTGACTTTCTTTAGAAGGCGACCCAAATCAGCAGCAGCCCGTTCCTGGATGACTCCTCCGGGTCAGAGGAAGAAGACAGCTCCAGGTCCAGCTCTCAGACTTCAGAGTCAGACACGCTCAGTCGGAGTGGGCCGGGCAGCCCCAGAGCCATGAAACGAGGTGAGGGAAAGTCTGGGGCATACAAGACAGCTCCAAATAATTCGGAACATGTAATGGGACTTTTATCTCCATAATAGGATTTTTTTAAAAGTCAAAGTACTTGTTTTAAACCACAGTGAAGGGAGAATTAGCCTAGGATTAAGACATATATTCTCAATTGTCTTCATGTTTCTAGACAAGCCACTTGAACTTTTTTTGTTTAACCATATCTTTTGTGTAAAAGAGAGATCACTTTATCATGGGAATAAGGTGAGATCCTAGGCCCACATGAGGTTTCTCTTTACTAGTTAGTGTGTGGCATTTTGGGTAATTTATGGGATAGACGCATTTCAGCTAAATTTGCTACACTGCCAAATGGCAACAAAGACATTAAAAAATTTGGTGGTTAATGTGATATTAAAATGGAAACCAACAAAAAATTTCCTTTGGATATGTTTATGATTTTTAATGGATTTTGAAGAAGTTTCTGGCTTAGGTAGAGGTTATAGAGAGATCCCATTACCCTAAATGGCGTCTATATTTACAAAAGCATTTAATTGCCATGATATGTTTGTTGGTTCTCAAACTGTGTTCCATGGAGCTCCTAGGTACTCCTGAATCCCTCAGTTTCAATTGGAGTTTCTCAGCTTTCACGGGTTTAACATCTGGGGCTTCCACTGTTCTCTCTGCTCCTACCTTGATCCCTGACAGCTAGAATTAGGTGACATCACACGTTTGCCCCTAGTGGCTATAAGGTGTTACGTGATTCTTTTCTGTCCCTCCTCATCTCCTTTTTTCTGCTCCTTCCCTCAGCTCTGGACACACTGCTGTTCCTAGAACATTCCAGGTGTGCTTTTATTTCGAGACCTTTGCCCTGGCTCTTTCCTCTGTTTGGTATTCTTCAACCAGATGCCTATATGGCTAACTCCCACACCACTTTCAGTGCTTGTGCAAACCCCGCCTTCTCATCCAGCTCTAGGTTGACCACACCATTCAGATGCAGTCCTTTGCCCTTCTCCATCTGCTGGAATTTTTAAAAGTTCCTTTTAGTCTGCTCTACGTCTTATTTTCCACAGGGCTTACTGCCTGTTTTCTGTCTCCCCCAACTAGAATCTATGTTCCACGAGCACAGAAAAATGTTCTCTTTTGTTGTCTGTTCTGCCCCAGCACCTAGGATGGTGCCTAATATACTGGCCCTAGAGCTGTGAGCCTGATATTTGCTCTCTAACATTGCCCCTGCCTAGTTGTCTCACTTGGACAGATCCTTTCATTTCTGAACCTTAGTCTCCTTAGAGAGTGAAGGAATTAACTAAGATCTCTAAGAGCGTTTATAGATCTAAATTTCTGTTATTCCATTTAAAATAAAGATATTACTGTTATCACAACAGTGACTTGTCTTACTTAAATAAATAATAGTAATGGTTTAGTGACATTGTCCTAAGGTCCCTTAAATGTTAATACTTTTAAAAATTGCTAGATACTATAATTAATAATGACCTAAGTCCCTGATTTTGTTTAATATATTCAAAATCTCCATTGTAGTGACCCTCCAAATGTATCTTGCAATTTGCATGTCTTTTTCTAAAAGGGCAAGTGAATTATTGTGAAAATGTTCCTTTGAATTTTATTTTATAGCTGCTGGCATATGAAATGGTCTGTTTAAATCATATTGTTTCTCTTTTAAGAAAGATTTTTTAAAAGATTTTATTTATTTATTTTTAGAGCGAGGGGAAGGAAGGGAGAAAGAGAGGGAGAGAAACATCAATGTATGGTTGCCTCTTGCACACCCCCTATTGGGGACCTGGCCTGCAACCCAGGCATATGCCCTGACTGAGAATCGAACTGGTGACCCTTTGGTTTGCAAGCCAGCACTCAATTCACTGAGTCACACCAGCCAGGCTTAGAAAAGATTTTTTAAATCTATAAACTAGTAGTATTGGACTTACATAAAAAATACTGCTGAGACTGTAGGTTTTTTATAAATGTGAATTACTTTAAAAGTAATTACTTTAAAAGAAAAAGTAAGTAGTTTAAAATGTGATTGTGAATTTCGATAAATTAAACATTTGTTTACCTATACATCAAAATGTAAATACATATATTTTAATCCTTAATGAAAAATACATTTGTAGATTATTGCATATATTTCATATATGTAAAAATAGCTTTGCTTGTAATCATTCCAAATATTATTTATATCCCTTATGTTCCTTAAAGATTTGCATTTTAGTTCTTATCCTTTAGTTCTCTTTTCTGCTTTAAAAGTTCTTCATGGCCAAAAACATAAGAATAAATCTAGCATAGCAAGGTTTGTGCTTTAGGAATAGCTGTATCCTTAGGAGAACTCACAGCCAGCATTTGGACCACCCAGTTATGAAATATTGACTTGTTTTATTTCTTCATTCATCTAGGTGTGTCTCTCTCTTCTGTGGCTTCTGAAAGTGACTACGCTATTCCCCCAGATGCTTACTCCACGGACACAGAGTACTCGCAGCCGGAGCAGAAGCTCCCGAAAACTTGCTCGTCCTCCAGTGATAATGGGAAAAATGTAAACACTGCATCAGGTTTTTGTTTTTGGTTTTTTTTTAATTAACGAATCAGTTAGTTGGTGCTTCCAAAAGAAACTTAAATATTTTTTAAAATCTTTTCTAAATTAGGAGCCACTGGAAAAATCTGGCTATTTATTAAAAATGAGTGGTAAAGTCAAGACTTGGAAGCGAAGATGGTTTGTTCTTAAAGGTGGTGAATTACTTTACTACAAATCTCCGGTAAGTCGGAAGTGCTTGCTCTTTGGAACGGACTTCCTCAAATTAGAATTCAGACTCCTGATTGGTTTTCTTCCCTGTGATGTTATTAATTATACAAAGCATTTCTCACTATTACTATGACAGGTAATCACTTTGTGTTTGGTTTTCTTCCTTTCATACAGAGTGATGTAATTAGAAAACCCCAGGGCCATATTGAACTTAGTGCATCCTGCAGTATTTTAAGAGGAGATAACAAACAAACGGTTCAGGTACTTTTTTAAAAACTTTTTTTTCTTTTGTGTATCATGCAAAACTCAGTTCCCAATTATTCAAACTAATAGAGAAAAGACTGGATAATTCACTACTTTTTAAAAATTCACTTTGGGTTAAGATTGATGACTCAAATTTGTGAAACCCCAGGAATTCTTAATTAAGACTATACTCTAAGCTAACCTTGTGTTAATGCCCTGCTACGGTTCATTTGCCCTTTATCATTTATACTGTTCTTTCCCAATACTTAATCTCCAGGCTGTTCTCAGCTCTCAGACTGTCCAGCTATTTTAGGGGAGGGTTATCTGATAAATGAATCCCCAGGGAGACGTTAGTAATTTAATGTATATTAAATTCAGGGGGTGTTTGTGTTCTAATACAGACCTGGAAAATGGCAGTTCTTCCAGAAACTGCAGATGCTGTTAACAGGTAAATGGGAAGGATGTTGAGCAGAGGAGCCGTAGTAGTTCCCACAGAGGTAGCTGCTGAGCATCTCACTCACTGATAGGCCAGTCTTGACAGAACACTGTTTAATTTAAAATGTAGGCTGTTGAGATAGTTTGGTATATGTGGTTTAAATTCAGACATTTTATTCCTGAAATACCGTTAATCATCATTATTTTCTTATCTTCCTCCTTGGGAGGGTGGACTTCAACATTTATCAGAAAGGTACATTATCAATGTTTCCAGTGGATAATATCTGAGAACTGCCCAAAATGTAGAAAGGAGAATCAGGGAACGCTTTGTCTTGGAGCATGGTAGATAAAAATCACTTGTAAGCTTCTTAAGTATCTGGAAAATTTGAAATGTGGTTAACTTGAAACTGAAAAATTGCAAGTGTATAATGTCTGATCACATGTTAGTTCCAAGAATTTCTCTTATATGCAAGATCTTATTTTATTTATAACTGATTTCTTTATTTCTATAATAAATAACTCCTGGATTTGTTAAAAATGTGTTATTTTAGCACAGTCTTCAATCATTCTGCTCCTCACTTCAACAGCAGGAGCCTCTAGCACATT
>VMDR010023460.1:0-15597 GCA_007922815.1 Macrotus californicus | reverse complement strand
CCTCCATCACCTCAAAACTAAAAGGGTTTAATTGAATCTCTGCAACTTTGTTTTTAGTTACTAAGGAGAGAACTAGTGCAATAAATAAGACTGATAACAAACATATTTTTAATGAAAATTATTTATTAAATTATTTAGCTTTGCTATAGTTTGGTATCATTAAGGAATTTTTAAACTAAGTTCTATGAGAATTAGCTCTTGAATCCATTTTTTCTTAATTCTTAAAAAAGGGTGCTACTTTGTAAGTATTTTTGTTATAGTTATTGACATTGAGATTTTTGTTACTTATTGAAACATTTAATTTAAAATTTGTTTTCTGACTACGATAATTAAATTTATAATACACTTACAAATTATATTTCATTTATAATTCAGTTTTAGCAGAGGTCTTTCCCAAATACTGAAAGCTCTAGAAACAGCAGTTGGGTTACACGTTCAGTCCCCAGTTGGGGTGCATGCAAAAGGCAACAGATTGATTTTCACATTGATGTTTCTCTCCCTCTCTTCCTCCCTCCCTTCCTCTCTCTCTAAAAACAAATAAATAAATTCTTTTAAAAAAAGCGGTTGGGTTTTGTTTGTAAGTATGACTTGTTCCGTAAATGAATGTTTAGTAAGCACCTACATTTGCCAGGCACTGGAGCAGCTGTCGTGATCATACAAAGTTTATGACCTGAATGATTTTCCTTCACTAATGATGAAAATCTTAAATTTGTGTTGCTTTTATAGGAATGAATGTTATCGATAACCATGCTTATTGCAAACAGATCTATAGGGAAAATGTCAAGACAGTGGATCTTGTCATTTCCTAAAGAAAAGGTAAAGTCAAGCCACTTATATATATCAGTGAAATTACAGAATAAACTCAGTGAGGTCATTGATTCAGAGTTATGAGAACATTCACTTTTGTAGATTATGACGTCTGGGTGAGTGTTCTCCATACCCAATACCAGGCACATTATAATAAATGTAATTTCTTGTTGCATTCATGTAGAGAAGAGTATTTAGACCAAAACAGGAGATAACAATAAACTTCTATTGTCAAGAAGTCGCAAGGGAACCTCTTGCAACCAAGTTATCCAGAACCCAATTTCATGGTAACAAGATATCAGTTTTTTCAGGCAAGGGAGGACTTTTACCTTAGCCTGACTGAAAAATATGCTGCTTAGTATTTTCATATTGTGAGAATGGATGTATTCTCTTTTGGTACAAATTGTACATATAATATTTTAAATGTTAAAATTGATTATTTTAATGTTTCAGACTAAGAAATTGAATATAGCTTTAAATAGTGTTTTGAATGATAAATAGTTTTAAAGTTTGCAGAAATCTAATTTTTAGAATTAAATAAATTCTGGATATTGGGGTGATGGGGGCTTGATTTTGCGGCGGTCAACTGCAAAGAGCAGTGGTGTTCTATGACTGGTTAAAATGGGCTTGAATATGTTTTCAGCCAACTTGAATTTTAGTAGTTTTATTTTTGAAGCCTAGATTTTAGAATTTCAATAATGAGTCAATATTAGAAGTACTCATAGAAAGAATAATGAAGTTTGTGTTGCCGATTAAATCAGAATGTGGTTCAACCTAAGAAGAGGCAGATAAGTATGATGGCATCAGGTATTGAGGCTTCAGCCTCATTTATGGTAATTTTACTTAATATGTTTGTCATTAGGAATTAAGAGTCATTTTTTCTGCATTCAGGATATTCCTTCATGAAGAGCTTAGGGCCAATAATTGTTTTTCAGGTTGTGTTTTGTGATTTTATTCAAATACAAATATTTATCATTTATTACCCAGTAGGACTTCATGCTGAATACATGGACTGTTGTTTGGTCCATGAAATTTTTCTACGTTTGCATTTTTGTAACTTGTCTTACAGCAGAATGCAATGAGTCTTTGTATTTATCTGTGGAATTCCTTTTCCCTAGCTACTTATCACTTTCTTGTTTATATAATACTATTGTCTTTCAGGTTGCACCCACTTGGTTCATGCTGGAAATAAATTTGTATACCTATTTTAGGAGAGTTAATCCTTGCTCTACAAGGTGCCAAACAGGAAAAGAGGAGGCCAAGGTCTTTTCATACCAGTTTCATACAACAGATACTTATTGAGTGTCTATGATGTGCCAGGGCACTGTTCTAGGAGCTTCAGATACACCAGTGAGCAAACAAAATAATCCATTCCATTGGGAAGCTTATTCCAGTGGAGGAAGACAGATGCTAAAACAAATAATTAATATAGCTTGTTAGAAGTTGATAATTGTTACGAAAAAATAAAGAGGGTAAAAGGGACAGGTTACAGTTTTAAATAGGGTAGTAATGTTAGATCTTTTGAGAATATGGCATTTAAACAGACTTAAAGAGGGTTAACCCTATTGTTATCTGGTGGCAGAGGCTGAGTGTATGAGTGGCAGCAAGAAAGCTAGTGTGGCTGGACTGGGGGGAGGGTTGTTCTATAGTAGTACACTAAGTCAAAGAAAGGTAAGTGAGGGCAGAGGGTGTGGGACTTTGTGGGGACAGGAGCTCTTGTGTGGATTGGGAAGCTGTTGGAAGGTTTCAGATAGACAAATGATAAAACATTTTAATTTTTACTTTTCCTTTGTTAAAATCAGAGTGTGTGGAGAAAGCAAAGGTTGAAACAAGGAGACTAATAGAAGGATATTGTAGTAATCCAAGTGAGAGATAATGGTGACTCAGGCTACAGTGATAATATTAGAAATGGTGCAAAGCAATTGGCTCTTGGATATGTTTTGAAGAAGACTCAGAAGGAGTTCTTGACTCTCTTTAGATGTGTGATAGAAAAGGAAAAGAGGAGTCAAGAATGACTCTGCACAATGCAGATGTTGTTTTATTGAGTTGTGCACTTAAAGCCTGTATGGTTTTGTGAGCCTTTGTGACCCCAATAAATTCAATTAAAAATGATTCCAAGATCTTTTGATGAGTAACCGGAAAGAAGAATGGAGATGCCATCAACTGAAATGGAAGAGTCTGAAGATGGAGCAGGTGTAGGAGATGAGAATGATCAGTTTTGGACACATTAAGTTTGGAATATCTATTAGACATGCATCTTAACATAGTTTCATGTTTATAGAATATATTTAGACCAGAGCTAGAAGACCAATTAATGTAAGACTCTCTTTCCTGGCTACTATTTTAATTTTTTGTGTGTTCTATTCTGTTTTAATGGATAAGAAAAATGGAATAAACGCAGAGTTGTAGTCAGTGATCTAGATGAAGAGCATGAGAGTGGTTTCCAAATATATGAAATGTTCTTTGACTTTTTAAAAAAATTTAAATCCCAAGAGGCAGAGCTAGGATCAACAAGTAGAAGTTTGGAGGAAGCATATTTCAGTAAGGGGTAAAGTATATAAAAGTTGTCCCAGAAAGGAATCTTCAATTCTTTGCCCCCAACTTTTAACTAATAGCTAAAACTGAATAATCTGCCAAGAATATGCCATGGAGAATAGTTGCACTGAGAGGTTAGACTGGAGTTTTAGGAATGAGACATCAAATTATGTGTACATAGTAAGCATTTCTGCATTATTATATGAAATAGGCTGATTTAGTAGAAAGCCTATTTGACCTGGACTCAAGAATCATCTTTGTCATTTAATAGCATTATGCCCTTGGTCAAGTCATTTAACTTCTCCAGGCTGTAATTTCCCTCTTTTAAAGTGAAATTCTGAACTACTTGACTTGAAGTCTTTTTAAGTTAGAAAAGAGGGAGAACCATGGGTTCTTCAAGGAGAATGTGGAGCTTGAACTGGACTTTAAATAATGAGTGGGTCTTACTGGAAGAGGGAAGAAAGATCATTTTAGTTCATTAAGTCTTACAACTTCTTTTCCCCCTAAGTCCATGGAATTGCAATGAACTAAAAACTGTAAATGAAGGGAAAGTTGGGAGTGCCCAGGGCCTGGTCCAGTTTGAACTCTGCCCTTCTCTCTTTGTCTTAACTGTAGGACATACATAGTTTTTGAAATCTACAGTGAGTGGTGGGATGATTAGCATGCCTTCAGTTGTATTTGTTAAATGCTGCCATGTATTTAAGTCTTGAAAACTAAACTGTAAAAGAGTTTTATTTTGATAGAAGAAATCAGTACATGCTTGCATATACTTTAGAAATAATACTAGAAATGTGTTGGGGAATGCCATTGGGAGTTAATCAGTAGGAAAGAGTACTTTCAGCTGATGAAATTAGGGAAGACTTTGTAGGGAGGACACAGTATTTTGAGGTGGATCTTGAACTAAGAATTGAATGTAAAAATGGGAGCAAGGGATGATACTTCCTTTGATTGAAATACAGCCCTTGAGTAATGTGAAAGTAGGAAATAATCTTCGAAAGGTGAGTTATTTCCTGGTCATTTAGAAATAGAAATAGTCAAGCGGAGGTGATTGGTTAGAATTGTGCTTCTTGCAGCAATGTTTATAAGAGGATTGGAAGGAAAGGGAGAGTGAAGGTATGAAAATCAGACGATTATTGTAACAAATCAGATGACAGGAGGCTGTTATGTGGTAACTAGAAGATTATTGGTGGCCTTGGAGAAAATAGTTGGCAGGTGTACCGATGACAAAGTAGAATTAGAGATAAAATAAGTAGCAGTTTAAAATACTAATACTTAATATGAATACTAACACCATGGGGCTGTAGTATTTAGAAGGGTCAGCCATGTGGCAGTTATTATTTGTGAGGAAGAGGAAGGGAATGGTTGTAAATGTGATTCCAATATTGAAGAAAAGTGGTGTCCTGGGGGTCAGTAGATAAAAGAATGAAGAAAAGCCTAAGGTTAAGTGAATGGTATAGCCATAAAAGGAGTTATTAGAGCAAAGGTAAAAACTAATCTAGAAGCATCAGGGAGAATAAAAGGTGTTCCTGCTTTAAATATTTGCCAGTATAAAATTTCATGTTAAAAAAGAACACATGTATATGCAACCTGGTGGAGATATTTTGCAGAAAAATACTATTAACTGCTCTACTATAAACACTGAGTGTTGTAAAAAAATACTATAGATTTTTTTTTTAATCCACCTAGTGAGTGAATGGTTGGTTTGTTTGCTTTAGGTCAAATTAAACTTTATTATAAAACCAATGTGTCCGACCACAGTGGTGTAAAACTAGCAACTGGTTACAAGAAGAAAACTGCAAAATTCACAAGTATTTGGAGACTAAAGAATAGGCTACTGAACAACCAACGGGTCAATGAAGAAGTCTGAAGAAAATTTAAAAATACCTTGAGACAAATAAAAATACAACATACTAAAACTTACAGATGCAGCAAAAGCAATTTTAAGAGAGACGTTCATAAAGATAAATGTCTACATTAAAAAATAAGAAAGATCTGAAACTAACTTTACATCTCTAGGAACTAACTAGAAGAGGAACAAACAAAGCCCAAAGTTAGTAGAAGGAAGGAAATAATAAAGATCAGAACAGAAATAAATGAAATGGAGATTAAAAGACAAAAGAAAGGATCAGTAAAACTAAGAGCTTGCTCTTTGAAAGATAATTTGATTAACCTTTCACTGCATTCACCGAGAGAGAGGAATCAAATAAAACCAGAAATGAGATGTTACAACTGATACCACAGAAATACAAAGGATCATAAGCAACTACTGCGAACAAATTGTATGCCAGCATATTGGACAACCTAGAAGAAATGGATTAAATTTCTAGAAACATACAGCCTTTGAAAACTGAGTCATGAAATAGAAAATCTGAACAGACCGATATCCTAAGGAGATTGAATCAGTAACTAGAAACTTCTCAATAAACAAAAATCCAGGTTCAGACAGCTTCACTGGTTAATTCTACCAAACATCTAAAGAGGAATTAATACCAGTTTTTCTCAAAGTCTTCCAAAAAAAATTAGAATGGAAGGGAATACGTCAAAACTTATTTTACCAAAACCAGACAAGGACAACACAGGAAAAGAAAATTACATGCCAAAATCCCTGATGAACACAGATGTGAAAATTCTAAATAAGATATTGATTGGCAAACTGAATTCAACAATGCACTAAGAGGATCATATACCTCTTAGTGGGATTTATTTCAGGGATGCAAGGGTGGTTCAGTATCCTCAAGTAAATCAGTAATACAACGCATTAACAAAAGAAGGGTAAAAGGCATATGATTATCTCAACAGATGCAGAAAAAGCATTTGACAAAATTCAGTGTCCCTTTATGATGAAAACTCTCAAGAGAGTGGGTCTAGAGGTACCTCAACTTTAATAAAGAGCACATAAGACAAGCCCACAGCCGAAAGCTTTTCTGTTAAGATCAGGAACAAGACACAGATGCCCACTGTCACCACTTTCGTTCAACATAATATTGGAAAGCCCTAGCCAAAGCAATAGTCGGGAAAAAAGAAATAAAAGTTATGTAGATTGGAAAGGAAGAGATAAAACTGTCACTATTAGCCGATGACATATATAGAATACTCTAAAAATTCCACACAATACTGTTAAAATTATGAAATTTACTAAAGTTTCAGGATACAAAGTCAAAATAAAAAATTGGTTACATTTTTATACATTAATAATGAACCGTTATAAAGAATTAGGAAAAATAATCCCATTTACAATTGCATCAAAAAGCATAAAATACCAAGGAATAACTTCAACCAAGGAGATCAAAGACCTGTACACCAAAACCTATACTTTGTGAAAGAAATTGAAGAAGACACAAATAAATGGAAAGATATGCTTATGGATTGGATGAATTGTTAATAATATGACCACATACTGTTTAGTGCAGTCCCTATCAAAATTTCAATGGCATTTTTCACACAGAAAAAACAAACCTGAGTTTGTGTGAACCACAAAAGACCCTTCAGCCAAAGCAGTCTTGAGAAGGGACAACAAAGCTGCACTCATTACACTCGCTGATTTCAAACCATGTTACACAGTTACAGGAGTCAAAACTATGGTATTGCCATACAAACACACATAGATAGATAGAACAGAAAAGACAGCCCAGAAACAAACCCATGCATATATGTTAGGACAAAAGAGCCAAGGATACACAATGGGTAAATGACAGTTTGTTCAATAAATGGTATTGGGAAAACTGGACCGCTGTCACACCATGCACAAAAATCAACTCAAAATGAACACAAGGCTTGACAAGGCCTGAGGTGGTAAAATTCATAGAAGAACATATAAGTGGTAAGTTCTTGAACCCTGGTCTGGATATTTTTTTTTTTTTATTTGATATCAGAAGCAAAGACAAAAGCAAAAATAATCAAGTTGGGACTATTTCAAACTAAAAAGCTTCTGCACAGTGAAGGAAACCATCAACAAAGTGAAAGGGCAAACTATCCAATGGAAGAAATATCTGCAAATCATATATCTGATAAGGGATTAATATCCAAAATATATAAAGAACTCATACAATTCAATAACATAAAACAAAGTTTGATTTTAAAAATGGGCAGAAGATCTGAATAGACAGATTTTCAAAGAAGATAAACAAAATACAAATGGCCAATCTGTACACAAAGAGGTGTTCAACATGACTAATCATCAGGGGAGTACAAATCAAAACCACAGGGAGCATTACCTCAGTAATGTTACATGTTAGAATAGCTGTTACCAAATGAAAAGAAGTGACAAGTGTTAGGATGTGGAGGAAAGGGAACCGTTGTGCACTGTTGGTGGGACTGTGTGTTGGTATAGCCACTACAGTAAACAGTACAGAGGTTCCTCAGAAAATTAAAAATAGAGCTACCATATATATTGCACAATTCCACTTATGGGTATTTATTCAAAGGAAATGAAACACTGGGAAGGATATAGGACCTCATGTTCACTGCACCATTATGATAGTCAACACAAGGAAACAACCTAAGTGTCCATCAATGCATGAATGGATAAAGAAATAGTGATATTTTACATATATATATATATATATATATATATATATATATATATATATATATATATGAGAGATACAAGATCCAGCACAAATAATGGCATTTTTTATTACAGACTCTTATTATAAAATTATAAGCATGTAGTCTTGTAACATAACAATATCACACCTAAGCACACCATATGACATTTTAGGTGAAATGTTCAAATTAAAACTATAAATTATTACACTCATATTACTACCCTACAATCCACACTCAAGCAAGCCTTCTGCTCGACCCTGTATATTAAATGGAATGTTATTCAGCCATAAAAAAGAATGAAATCTTGCCATTTGGGACCACATGTGTGGACCTTGAGGGCATCATGCTAACTGAAGTAAGAGAAAGATAAATACCATTGATCTGTCTCATATGTGGCATCTAAAGCAAATTGAACTCATGGTATGGAGGCCAGATTGATGATTGCCACAGGCAAGGGGTGGGGGGTGGGTGATGGTGGTTAAAGATACAAACTTTCAGTTATAAAATAAGTCAAGGGATATAATGTACCACATCATGACTGCAGTTAACAATATGATGTATATTTGAAAGATGCTAAACAGTAGATCTGAAAAGTTCTCTTCACAAGAAAATGTTATAACTGTGTGGCAATGAATGTTAACTAGACTTACTGTGATTATTTCTCAGTATATAAAAATATTGAATGATGTTTGTGTACACCTGGAACTAATAGAATGTTACATGTCAGTTATATCTCAGTTAAAAAAAAGAGAGACTTCCTGTCAAGATGGAGGTGTAGACAGATATACTGTGCCTCTTCACACAACTAAAAGGACAACCAATTTAAAAACAAAAAACAACCAGAACTGCCAGAAAATCGAACTGTATGGAAGTCCAGCAACCAAGGAGTTAAAGAAGAAACATTGACCCAAACTTGTAGGAAGGGTGGAGACAGGCAGCCAGGGCGGAGAGGTCAGGTGGCACGGTGGTGGCTGGCAGACCGGGAGGAACACTGGGGAGCAAGACAGACCACACAACCCGGAGTTCCAGTGCAGGAAACTAAAGCCTCAAAACCTCTGGCTGTAAAAACCTGTGGAAGTTATGGTGGCGGGAGAAACTCCCAGCCTCACAGGAGAGTTCATTGGGCAGACCCACAGGGTCCTAGAATGTACACAAAACCACCCACCTAGGAATCAATCATAGGGCCCAGTTTACTTGTGGATAGCAGGGGGAGTGACTGTAAGCCAGCTTAGAGCAGCATTGTTCCCTCTCTGACTCCTCCCCCCCACACAGCGCCATAATGTAGCAATGTGGGTTGCTCCTCCCTGGTGTATACCTAAGGCTCTGCCTCTTTCAATGTAACCAGGAGCACCAAGACAAAGAAATGTGGCCCAAATGAAAGAACAGATAAAAATTCCAGAAAAAATAAGTGATGAAGAGATAGCTAACCTATCAAATGCAGAATTCAAAACACTGACAATCAGGATGCTCACAGAAATGGTTGAGTACAGTCACAAAGTAGAGGAAAATGTGAAGGCTATGAAAAGTGAAATAAAGCAAAATGTACAGGGAACCAACAGTGAAGGGAAGGAAACCAGGACTCAAATCATTTGGAGCAGAAGGAAGAAATAAACATTCAACCAGAATGGAATGAAGAAACAAGAATTCAAAAAAAAAAAGAGAGGCTTAGGAACCTCCGGGACAACTCTAAATGTTCCAACATCCAAATCGCAGGGGTGCCAGAAGAGGAAGAGCAAGAAATTGAAAACTTAATGAAGAGATAATGAAGGAGAACTTCCCCGATCTGGCAAAGGGTATTAGACTTCCAGGAAGCTCAGAGAGACCCAAAGAAAGGCCCAAGGAAACATGTACCAAGGCACATCATAATTTCATTAGGCAAGATTAAGGATAAGGAGAGAAACTTAAAACCAGCAAGGAAAGAGGAGACAGTTACCTACAAAGGAGTGCCCATAAGACTGTCAGCTGATTTCTCAAAAGAAACCTTGCAGGCAAGAAGGGGCTGGAAAGAAGTATTCAAAGTCATGAAAGGCAAGGACCTACATCCAAGATTACCCAGTAAAGCTATCATTTAGAATGGAAAGGCAAATAAAGTGCTTCCCAGATAAGGGTCAAGTTAAAGGAGTTCATCATCACCAAGCTCTTATATGAAATGTTGAAGGGACTTCTCTGAGAAAAAGATCAAAACTGTGAACAGTAAAATAACAGTTTCACAACAATCAACAACTAAACTCAAAAACTAAGCAAACAACTAGAACAGGAACAGAATCACAGAAATAGAGATCACATGGAGGGTTATCAGCAGGGAGGGGGTGCGGGGAGATTGGGGAAAAAAGGTACAGCGAATAAGGTAGGCACAAAATAGGGAGAGACTGAGAATAGTATAGGAAATGGAGAAGCCAAAGAACTTACATGTACAACCCATGGACATGAACTAAGGGTGGGGGATGTTCCTGGGAGGAGGGATGCAGGGCATAGGGGAATAAAGAGAAAAAAATGGGACAACTGTAATAGCATAATCAATAAAATACACTTTTAAAAAAAAATCATTTATGAACACCAATAATGAACTATCAGAAAAGAAACCAAGAAAACAATCCCATTTACTATTGCAATAAAAAAGACAAGGTACCTAGGAATAAATTCAGCCAAGGAGATTTAAAAGACATGTACTCAGAAAACTATAGGACATTGAAGAAAGAAATTGTGGAAAATAAAAAGTGGAAGTGTATACCATATTCATGGATTGGAAAAGTTTAACATCATGAAAATGTCCATACTACTGAAGGCAGTCTACAGATTCAACAATTCCTATTAAAATACCAATGATATGTCAGTATTTTAATAGGACAAACAGAACAAACAGTCCAAAATTTTATGTGGAAGTAAAAAGACCCTAAATAGCCTCAGCAATCTTGAAAGAGAAGAACAAATTTGGTGGTTCACAATACCTGATATCAAACTACTTCAAGGCCACTGTAATCCAAACAGCCTGGTACCGGCATAAGAACAGGTATATACATAGATAACTGGAATAGAAAAGAGAGCCCAGAAGTAAACCCACACTTATATGGTAAATTAATATTTGACAAAGGAGGCAAGAATGTAACAATGGGGTAAAGATAGTCTATTCAATAAATGGTGTTAAAATTGGGCAGATACATGCAAAAGAAAAAAAGTGAAACCACCAACTTACACCATACATAATAAGTTCACAATGGATAAAAAACTTAAATGTAAGTTGTGAAACCATAAGAACCCTGGGAGAAAACAGGCAGGCAAATCTCAGACATCTCTCGGAACAATATTTTTGCTGATATGTCTCCTAGGGCAAGGGAAACAAAGGAGAAAATAAATAGGACAATATCAAACTAAAAAGCTTCTACACAGGAAAAGAAATCAGCAAAATGAAAAAGGAACCCACCATATGAACTTAACACCAGAAAGACAAACAGTCCATTTAAAAAAATGGGCAAAGGACCTGAATAGACACTTTGAAAATACAGTTGGCCAAAAGACATGAAAAAATTCTCAACATCACTAATGATTAGAGATATGCAGATTAAAACTACAATGAGATATATCACCTCTTACCCACCAAAGTGGCTACCATCAGTAAATCAACAAACAGCTTAGTTATTTGGACTGTCGTCCTGTACACCAAAAGGTTGCTAGTTCGCTTCCTGGTCAGGGCACATACCTAGGTTTGGGGGTCAATCCCTGGTCAGGGCACGGGTATGTACGGGTGGCAATGCTTGATGTTTCTCTTTCCCTCCCTTGCACTCTCCCTCCGTCCCTCTAAAATCAATAAACGTATCCGTGGGAGATGATAAAAAAAAAAAACTAGTGCTGGCATGGATGCGGAGAAAAGTTAACTTTAGTGGGAGTACAGACTGGCACAGCCACTGTGGAAAACGGTAAGGAGTTTCATCAAAAAATTAAAAAATGAAACTGCCTTTTGACCCAGTGATCCCACTTCTGAGAATATATCCTAGGAATCCTGAAACACCAATTTGAAAGAATATGTGCACTATGTGTATAGCAGCATTATTTACAATAGCCAAGATCTAGAAGCAGCCCAGATGCACATCAGTAGATGAGTGGTACTCATCTAAAAAAAGCTTTGGTACGTTTACACAATGGAATACTATTTCAGCTGTAAAAAGGAAGTCTTACCTTTTGGGACAGTGTTGATGAAACAGAATGACAGCTGTCAGAGGGTTTGGAAGCGGGTGCTGGATGAAAGAAGATGAAAGGATAAGCCAAAGAACATAGATGTGTCTAACTCAGGAACACAGACAACAGTGTGCTGATGGCCAGAAGGAATGGGGAGTAAGGGCTGGGGGGGGTGTCGCAAAATGGGGTGAATGGGGGACATCTGCCATAGTGTCAGCAACAGAAATAAAAAATAAAAAAAATTGACAAATGCAGAAATGTACAACACAAAGTCGGTGTGTGAAGGGGTTTTGGTTGTTTCCTTTGTGTCTTTTGATTGTATCTCTTACATTCTTTTTTTGTTTATTTAGATACACAGAAGTAAAAACAAATGGAAATTTCATCTAAAGGATGGCATTATGAATCTTAATGGAAGAGATTATATATTTTCCAAAGCCATTGGAGATGCAGAATGGTGAAGAGTTGGTTCTTTTCTTTTATAAACAAGACAAAAGAAACTTTAAAAAAATTTAAAGTGAACAGTTTGAAACTTGGGACATACTCCAGCCAAAACTTAACTTCTGCATGTCAGAAAAAGTGCAGTAGAAGCAAAGCTACTGGAACAAAGAGACCTTGACAACCTAGACACTACTTCTAACTGGCAAGCCATGGAACTGTAGCACCTGGGTTTGTTGGGGTGGGGGGCTTGGGGTTTTGAGTAGGAAAACCATTAATTGTCAATTTTAAATACAGGTACCTGCCACCAGTAATTAGCATGTAAAGCTTTGTCTATATTCCTTCCTTCAACTTGGGTTTAATCAGAAAATACTTGTTAGAATGAACTGAAGAAATGTCCCTTTTGATAGATTGAAATGAAACTGCTTATTGTGTGTGGTTATATTTGGTAAAAATTGCGTGTGAGCTTTTTACAAAAGGGTAAGAATTATGGTGTTGAATTTTAATTCATTTGTGTAAGGAAACAATTTAGATCTCTTACAATAGGTCTTAAATATTTTTACTTGCTATTCTAAGTAAAATATACCTCTTTCTTCCCTGCTTTAGGAAACATCTATTTAAGAGTTAAGGGAAGTAATCAGTGGTCACAATTTGGAGACAAAATTTGACCCAGGAATGGATGCTTATTTTAATTAGATTTTCGTACTCATTAAACTTGGGTCTTGTCTGAGTTGAGCAGAATTAAAATGACACCTTCAATTTCCTTACAGAAAATTTGTAATTGTTTCATTTAGTCCTATACCTTTAAAAAGAGACCCCAAAGTGGCTCATTAGGAATATGGTTGTATTTCACAGAGGTACCATCTAGCTGAAATGATAGAGAAAGGTTTTCTCCTGTGGGCTGAAGCGTGTGCTTGTATGTGTTTAGTCTGTAAGCTGAACACACATTAGGATAACATTCTGTGCATTGACTGAAGTGTTGGGCAGGTGGTGAGGACCTGGATTTTTATTAAACAATTTAGTAATTATAAAAGTTTCTTGTGTTTACTAGTAAAGAATTGTAAAGCTATTATTTTAATTGAACAAATTTTAAAAAATGCAACTTTGTAATTTGAGAGGCAATTTTGGGGTTAGAGGGGGTGGGCCACTAAGTACATATTTACCTCTTTCATTTGGTGGCCCTTCCAGGCCATTGATAGTGTAGACATGGGCTCCAGTTTGCACATCGGGGAAAAAGCATATAAAATTGACTTATATTAAAAATAATAGAAACTTAATATGTATATTAAGAGTGCGCAGCTCTGTATCCTCTAAGGGGCTCTAAAGTACAACATGGCAGTTCTGTGTTCAGTGGGAACTAGTCGCCTGGGAGAGCTGTAGGGACACTTGTCTTCACCTCTGTGGTTTTACGGTGACTTCTTTTCATGGTTTATATGGACAAGGTTCACGTGTGTTTAAGTTACTTTTGTGTATCGATTTTTTAAGTCTTCCATTTTTGTCTTTTATTTGTTTTGTGTTTCCAGAAGTAACGTAGAAACACTTTAAAGTACATTGCAAAGAAAAACTGTGAGCTTATTATATAGTTTTCTTCTTCTTTTTTTAACACAAATCTTTAAACTCCTCAAAAAGGCTAACGTTTTTCGTTTTTCTTTTACCTACTTCTCACCCCACATACCAACGTGGTCCCTTTAACTTATGTTCTGAACTTTGGTGTAAATGGTGGTTTCTAGCATGCTAGTAGTTAGGTTTTATTTAGATACCATAACTGGTAATACGGTTTTTATTTTTATGTTAATTTAGTTATTTGGAGGGGAGATTCATTTGTTTACCCCACTACTCTCAAAGCACACACAGGGTTTTGCTGTTTATTGAGACTGGGAGAAGAGAAGGGAGGGGTGAAATCACAGACGTCCTGTTGTTCAGGTGTCCTTCAGTGTAGTTGATAGGTTTATATTTGCCCAATGAAGAGTCAACGACCTGAACTACCTATACAAGTTTAGCAGTGCTGCGGTGTTGATTGAAACCTTCTGGCTATCTAGTAGTTCTTAGGCTACTGAACTGTGTATTATTATCATATATTCAGCTCATGTTTGGGCCCTCTATGTAGGCAAACATTCGTATTCATAGTAGAATTGTATACTGGCCTATTTTTATAATGTTATTTTCAAACATGAAAAACCACTGCTTTCAGAATGATTCACTAGGGTCGTTTTGAAGCAGGGAATAACTATTTGTATTTGCACCTGTGTATTGCATATTAATTATGGTGTACTTGGCAAATGCTTTTCTTTTACCTGTGAATATTCTGAAAGCCAGTCCAAACAACACTGCATACCCAATTGTGCTCTTACATATTACTGCGTTTGTGTTCCTTTTTAATCAGATAGCATGTTTTAGTTTTATTCTGGTGGCTTGCTATAAGAATGCCACTTGCTTATCTTTTATTGTACTTGAATTCTTAATCATGCTTTTAATGTATTTAACAAACCATTTCTTTAGATTCTATAAACATGTCATTCCTTTGAAAAGGCAGGGATTCCCACTTCAGAATTTTAAAATGAAAATGTTTATTCAAAGAGGGAAAATAGTTCAGACTTGGTTTTATGAAAATGGTTAAAGGTTTCAGAAGAGGATTTGTTTAGATTTGCACAGATGGTGATGGCACCTTTTATTAAAAAGAAAGTTAACGTTAATCAACAGTGCTGAGGAAAATTTACACAGAATTACTTGACATATCAAGTGTGGAAATGTGTGCCTTTCAGTATATTTACTCTTTTTTTGGTGGTCATTGGGATAATCAGACCATATGAATGCCTGAGAGCACGTTTCATTTCTGTGGAGAGCCACGTTTGGCTAGAACAACTTTTAATGTGCAATTAGTTTCTAGAGTAAAATGTCTGTTCTATGAGGGGGATCTTTATATTGGGCTTTTATATTTTTTAAGTGTTCATATTTCTTTCTGTTAATGAAATGCCATCATAATATCACGTTTATATTGTTGCCTATCTTAAAATTAAAGCCACCTTGATGTTTTTCTTCTAGGAATACATCAATATTTGAGCCGTGTGTATAGTGATTAAAATGTGTTTTTGAAGAGCA
>VMDR010023459.1:0-15589 GCA_007922815.1 Macrotus californicus | reverse complement strand
GGTGAGAGCTCAAAAATGTTTTCTTTCTCTTGCTTCTATTAACTCACTGAAAACAAGAGCAAAGTTATCAGCTGAGAATGAGGGAAAGAGAGAATGTTGGATAGGTTTAAGGGAGGGAAAAAGATGTGATGATTGAATAGGAGAGGAAGAATGTCAGTAATTTAGGAAAGAGGTTGTAACTGTGCAGATCAGTGGCCACTATTTAAAATGACAACAGCATGGCTTTGTGTTATCCTCCCGTCACGTTCAGCCCAGCAGTTGCAGGCAAGGAAAGGAACAAGTTTCAGCCAAATCAAGTATTTAATCATACAGATGAATCTACAGCATAATGTGTTGAGTGCTAATAAAGTAATTTAATATTCTACACATCTGCATATTTATTAGCTCTAAGTGCAGCCTAGCAATCAGCAATACCCCCATGATGACTCTCCTGTGGTGCTTGGCGAGATGCTGTGACACCTGATGAGCAGTGAGGCGCTCCTGAACCAAGAGGTAGTTGGGTTTCCGTCTTGGTATGAAGGACATGAGCTCACCCTGCTGTCCCAGGCGGTGGAGTCAGCAACGAGCAGGGCGCCCCGTGAGCGAGGAGAGCCAAAGCCAGTCTAATTATTTAAAAGAGACCTGCGGCCTTTCCAAAATACTTTCAAAAGATAAAACAGACTGTTAAGCCCCAAGTAATAATATCTACTTAGCATTAAAATCCCTTTTTCAGTGAAATGCTCTTGTCATTAAGAATGAGCAGTCCTTAGAGGTGCTGCTGTATGCATCAAAAAGCATTGTAATGTACAGCTATCCTGAAAGAGTAGCAGCTCCCGGGGCACTCCTGGTGCATGGCGATGCTTTAAAGAGGGAGTGTGTTTTCTGCTGCCATGAACAATAATAGAGACACATTTCTGTACATATTTTACTATTTATCATGCAATGCCCTGTAATGAGATCATGCTATGTTTACTTCTTTATTGCTAAGCCAAGATCTAGAAGGTAAAGAGCATTTTGGAGAAAGTTGAAAGTGCAATATGATTGCATCATAGCCCCAATCCTACTTTGTTGTAATTACTTGTCTAATTACTTTCTTTCAGGGCATGGAAAAAAATACAACTTGGGGCTTTTGATATATTTCAGATAGGCTAAATATCTGTTAGACAAAGAGTAGATAATACATTCTAAATTCTTCTTGAATTGCTCTTTTAAAATCAAAACCCAATTTGAGAAACATATATATGTATATATGTATATGAAAGATATATATATATAACCAAAACCAAGCTATATATAAAACAAAGAAAAATGCAAAATGACTTTTCCTTTCATGAAAACACTTGCACTAATTCACTACCTAAATATTCACCAGATGCCTACTTTGTACCTGGTACTTGAGATATATCACTGAAAAAAAACTAGATATGATCTTTGGTGTCATGGAACTTATGTCCTCATGGGGAAAGACAGACAATAAATGTATTTAATGAGTAATGTGTAAGTTACATTATATTAGAAGACGATCAAGTTTTGTGGCAGAAAAAAGAAAAAGAGCAGGATAAGAGGAATCAGGAATGCTACTTTAAATGAGAAAATGTGCAGCAATTTTAAATAAAATGGGAAGGGAAAGCTTCATTGAGAAAGTGGCATTCAAGCAAAAACCTACAAAAGGTAAGGGAGTAAGCTACATGGATAGGGGAGAGGCAGAACTCAGCCAAATGTGGAACTGTTGGGGAGTTTTGAGTGAATGATCTGACTTACACTTTAAGAATATCCTTCTGGCTTCTTTGTTTAGTACTGAAATCTAGGAAACAAGGTGGAAACAGGTAGAACCCACCACAGTTAGTCAATGTAAGACAGACAGACTTCAAAGTTTTTAGCCATGGCAACCTGTAGTGGAAATATAATAATTTCAGAAATGCGTGGAGAAAATACAACAAACTGTGTAATATCTTAGACTCTGTGTAGTGTGCTAGAGCCAAATGTAGGTGACATATTTGCTGAGTCAAAGAAATTCATGTTCATGGAAATCATTTCCAAGTGAGGGTTCAAATGAAGGACGAGCCTGTGTTTGGGCTGGATTACAGCTAGGGGGGTCAGTACTCAGAGTTCACTCTTGTATTTTTCCATTCAATAAATATTGTTTGACTACCTATTTTAGGCCAGATACTCTTTTAGGCTTTGGGGATATAGTAGTCAAAAAAAGGAGAAAAATTCTTACCTCTTGGAGCTTACCTATGATTGAGGTAGACATACAGTATACAAAATACAGTATACAGTATACAGTAAGGGAAATATTATGTGTTAGAGATGGTTAAGTGCATAGAGGGACATAGGTAGCAGGGAAAGAGGAATAGAAAGTGATGGGGTGAAACCGTAGAACTGGATGACCCAGAGAAGCTTCATGGGAGGTGACCTTTGAATAAAGACGTTTAGGAAGTGATGAGGCTAATTGTGAGAACACTTGCAGAAGATCATCTCTGCCAAGGAAATAATGTGATCAGGAGGCCTTCCCCTTGAGGCTGCACCAGAGCTCTGAGAGGGTTTTGTAGCAGACATTTGCTGCCTGATGGAGGAGAACAGTGAGGATCAGTCTGCAGAGACTCTTTCCAGTTCACACCAGGCCATCAACACAGAAACCTGGAACATGGTGGCCCGCAACTACATAAAGGGCCTCGACACCTTCTGGATCTGAAGCAGAGGGCCTGTGTTCTGATCCCATCTACTGAGGTGGGCCGGCAGGCAAAAGAGGTTTAATATACTAACAAATGTGGACATGATTACACAAGGTGTTATGGAGATAGAGCTGATGTAAAGCTGGAATGGACACTTCCTATCTTTTTCTTTGGCAACGCCTGGATATTTGGTGTTTGATTCTTAGCCAAGGTAGGGGCAGTAGATTTATGAAGGTCCACATTCCCTCTGGAAACCCACAGTAGTTAGTTTTTTTTATTGATGGTTTATGATTAGTCTAGCTTATTTGACAAACCTGGCTTAATTGTGTGACTATGGGGATTGATAAAACCCCTCGCTTCACTCACTGATGGCTGGCCAGAAGCTGGGGTTTCTTGCGCAGATCTCAGCAGTTTAAGGCAGATATAGTAAGCGTTCTCTGTAGATGGTTTGGGGCCACTGTGAGCCTGCGCTCTGGAATGGGTCTTGGATTTCTGATGTATGTCATCACTCCATTCCTTGCACATTGGCCTGCCTGTTAAATAAAAGGCATATATGTGCACATTCTGTGCAGTCTGTTGAGTCATTTCCAATATACAAACTGAGTGAAACAGTAAGGTACCAGTATAGAAAAAGAGCTATCACAGCCAAGGTCATAATATGTGCACCTAGGTAGATCTGGGGAGATGGGGGAATGCATCCAGCTGTCTTCCAGCTCAGAGGGCAGATCACTCTACTAACTCCAGAAGGGCTCCAATTTTAGATACTGTTACAAACTGATTATCTTCATTGTCAATTGATACATATTATCAGATAAAGGTAAATGTTGATGTTTACAAAAAGTTAAATGGCTATAGTTTATAGCAGATATTCAGGCCATTTTTAGTTAACTAATTGTGAAATAAGTCTAGTAACGTGTATTGTGGGGAAACTTCAATTATGCCAAAGTAGCTTTGTATTAAGAATAAGGGAAGGGATTTTCATTTGTTTTGCTCACTGATGAATCTCTAGCACTTACAATGGTGAATAAAACATAGAAGATGTTTAATAAACACATGTAGAAAGAATAAATAAATCAGTGCTCAATCTAAACACAGTCCGGTATTTTATCACATATCATGTCTATTGATAGATTAGGGTATTTCATTTGGTTCTTAGTGATTACACACACACACACACACACACACACACACACACACACATACATACATCATCATCATCATCATCATCAGGAAGGAGAGATGAGAAAGACATAAATGCATCGCTTACAAAAGAAACACAGTTAAAACCAACAGAAAAAGTAGCAGTTATTGTTCGCAAACAAGTCTGGGGCTGAGGGAGTAGAATGTTTCTCTGACTTGTGAGTAAATCATCATAGACGCATAAGCTGGCACGTTTTAAAAAGAGCTCTCCCAGGCAAGGTCTCACCACGATTTCCCACTGACGATTTTGAAGTAGTTGAACATGTGTATGTGGATGAAAGTAGATATTTATTGCTTTTCAGTAGCCCAGAATGCATTCACCTTTCTTTAAGAAAAATGTCCTAAAATCGCTCTTGGAGAATTACCTGTGTTTTTCATGTTGGATAAGGCCTTGCAAGGCTGTAGAAAAATGTGACTGCTCATCATTAGCCTCTAAGACACTGAACGTTCTGGATCATATCCTTTCTGGTGCTGGGGTTTAAAGTTTCTGTTTAATTGTTTAATTCCCCCAGGTTCTTAAAATAAATCCCAACTTTATTCAGAATTGCCAGATTATTTGTCTATAGCTGAACAATCATATATGTTAGAGGGATATGCTATGTAAGATACTTCATAAGATGTAATTATCCAGCTTCAAAAAATAATGAAACAGAGAAAGGTGTAGCTTAGGTGTAAGGGAGGCACTGTGAGTTTTAAAGGTTTTGCACTGCTCCTGAGAATTCATGTAGACTGTGTCATACATCACAACACGCTTCAAATAAAATAACAGGGATGGGAAGCAGAGAATTTCTGCCCCTGAGTCCATTTATGGTTGCTGCTGTTGGAGAGGAAATGTTTTCCTCTACCTTAAAAAGGTCCTTTTGGCTGGTTTAACAATCAAATTGACATGAGACAGTTTTGTTAGTGGTGGTGTTAGACCTTGGTTCTTGAGCTCAGCAAAGAAAGAATTCAGAGCCAAGAACTCTAGCACAAGTAGTTTATTTAGCCTTTTAGAAAGAAAGCCACAGAGGGGGAAGAAGTGAGCCAGCTGGGCTACATGGGCTAAGGAAACAAGTTGCAGGAGCAAAAGAAGGGCCTTCGGAGCTGAGGAGAAAGAAAGCAAAGGGTATACAGTCAAGGAGAGAAGGGAGGGACAGGTGTGGGTCTGTCTAGAGAAAGAGAGGGTGCATACTGTGTCCTTTGCCTTAAGGATATTTTATCTGTTTTCTAAAGGCAGGAATCTTATTGGAGATGTCAGGGGAGGACGTGAATAGAATATTCAGCTTTGCAAATGTGTCCTTTCAGGGTTGTGCTCTCTACTGATTGGTCAGTGCCAGGGTAGGAGACTTGTGAGTAAGTCATCATAGACGCCTAAGCTGGCACATTTTAGAAAGAGCTCTCCCAGGCAAGGTCTCACCACGATTTCCCACTGACGATTCTGAAATAGTAGGTCAGTGCATCTGGTCCTGATGTCAGCCATGGCGTCACTTTGTCTGGTTTTGCTGCTTCTCTGGGCCTGCAGCAGAAACACACTGAGTCCTAGATGTTATCTCTAGTTTGACCAAAACTTTGTCTCTGTTCAACAGACCTGAGGCTTTGTTCCTAAGGTTATTTGCTGCTGATCAGAACCTCATTGTCCTGAGGGCTTAACGCTTAAGGGAATGGTCCTGCAGAGCAGAAGGAGACAGGTGAGTCAGGGTGCTGGGTGAGGCCACTTTGAATCAGCTATCTGTCTCAGTTTCCCCATTCCACCTGCCAAGGAATTTTTCTAGCTTCTTACTATCCTGCCTCAGGTTGACACGAGAAAAACAAATTTAATTTTTATACATATGGGAACTCCACATACATGTGAGTCTCCAAGACAGAAAGGTAAAAAGGGGTATATGTTTCATCTTGAGACATGGAATGGGAAGGGGCCTGAGGCTTCAGAGGGGCTGAAGGGAATTGACAAATGATAAGAAGAGCAGATGTTCAGTAATTAGATGTTTGCCCTGCTTCCCAGATAAGTCATAAAAAGTTACTTCTCCTAGTAACTCCTTATGGGCAAGCTCCCCCCACCCCTGCCATTTACATTCTTTAAAAGAGGGGTCCAAGTTTCTCTTGGGCCTGTAGGGTCTCCATTGCTTTTAACTCAATAATCCTCATGTCAGAATAGTGCATCTTGGGGAGGCCTGTTCTGGACCACTTCACTGCCATTTCTTGCTCTTTTTCTGTTTAGTATTTGATCTCAAAAAGTCAAATACAACATCAACCACCATGCCTTGAACTTTCCTCAGCTCCAAATGTTAATCGAAGCAGAAGTCTGCAGGCAGCCTTTTCTAAGTAAATGTGAATCACTTTAGTTAGTATTTCTGATATTTCAAGTATCCTGTATCATGTTTCCACATTGTGATGCTGTGATTTTTAATAAGAAATCTCTATTTGGTCCTTGTCCCTTATTCTACAGAGCTCCTGAAACCCTTGGAATTTCCTAAGTGACAAGAGCAATAAAGGTGTTTTTATATTCATAACACATCCTTTTCAAACTAATGAGATGACTTTTGGAAAGTGCTAAGGATGGGAGCTGGCTGCCACGGAGAGCCACCATGTTTTTAGGGGGCTGGAACCTTCAGCCTTGCCTCACCTCCTTATCCCACCCTAGACCTCCAGGGCCTGGAGAGAGTCTGGAGATCTGGAAGTTGAATCAATAGCCAATAGCCAGTGACTTAATCTATCATGCCTGTGCAAGGAAGCCTCCATAAAAATCCCAAAAGGATGGGGTTTGGAGAGCTTCCCGGTCGGTGGACACATGGGTGCTGGGAGATTGACTTGCTCCTTCTCACATGTCTTGTCCTATGCCTCTCTTCCATCTGGGTGTTTCTTAGTTGTATCCCTTTAAGATAAACTGGTAATCTAGTGACTAAAGGTGTCTCTGAGTCGTGTGAGCTACTCTAGCATGTTAATAGAACTGGAGAAGAGGGTCTGGGGAGACTCCACTTTATAGCCAGAAAAATCAGAAAGCTGCACAGGTGACAGCCTGGACTTCTGATTGGAATGTGAAGTGAGGGGCCAAAGTTTTGTGGGACCCAACACTTTACCTGGTCTTCAGGTCGATAGAGTCAGAATTGAGTCAAATTTGTGGGACACCCTTTCAGGGCCCATTGAGAACTGGCGATTTGCTTGGTGAGGGAAACCCTCCCCACATCTGTGGTCAGAAGTATGGAGAGTGTGGTCATAAAATCAAAGGAAGGACAGATGCACAGGAAAATCGGGTCTTTCCCAACACTTTGAACACATACATGGATATATTTTTTAACTAAAGTGCTTTTATTTGCTGACCATTTGCGATTCATTTAGAGTTTAAATGTGGTTTTCTTAGCTGTTACAATATTTATTTCAGTGATTTTTAGATGGTTTGTAATCTTTTCACTCATTTTTTGTTTCTAATTTTTTCTACAAATTGAAAAGTTGTATAACATATGACCTTGTAAATCAATACTTTCAACTCAAACACTATGTTTCCAATTTAGCAAACATCCACTATTTGAACCACAATTTTAACAACTTATTTTAGAACTCCCAGGTTTGGGAGTTCATACTTACACACACACACACACACACACACACACACACACACACACACACACAACAAGACATCAAGGAACTCTCTAACATTTAGAACATACAAAAGCACATTATGAAATTGATCTTTTTTGGCTATGGAACATGAACATAAATGTGGTTTTCATCTGATTGCCCCCTATTCCACTGTTCTTCTAGCTACCAAGGGACTAACTGTCTTTTGAGCAGTTTCTAGAATCAGCCTCACCCCAAACTGCACACACTTTCAGACCTGATATTTCGCACAGTTATGTTTTGCCTCCGTTGCCTTCAATACTCTAGCCCAATACAGACTTGCTGTATGCTTTTCTATCCTGGCCCAAACTGGTTGTACTAGCCTGAGAATCTAATGTAAAGAAGTCAATTCATAAACCACTCAATTGCTGAACACTGCTCAAATTTCTACCTAAATAGGGTTGAGCTGAGTCTGCTATTTTTCCTCTCTTAAGAATTTGATTTGGGAAAAATGAAAGGAATCTGAACATTGGTGAGATATAAGAAAGTCCATACGAGAATCAAAATTATGAGAACGCCAATCTATGAGAGCAGTGAAATACATGTACAAAAACGACATTACATTGTACAATGTTCCAGAAACATTTACTCAATAGAGTGTGAGGAATTTGGCTAAAAGGATCAAAAAGGTTTAAGGAGAGAAAATGAATAATCAAGCTATGTAAAAGCAAAGCTTGTGAGTTATAATTCACAGACACTTAGCAATGGGCTGTTATGCCAGTTACGAATTTGTTGCCTCTTAGCTCCAAGTTCACCCTTGATTGCCTGCTCTGCAATCATGGAAGTCAGCTGTGTCCTTTTTCTTTTTCTTTTCTTTCTTTTTTTTTGTCAGCTGGCACAGTATTAAGCTTTGTCAGTAGAGGGTGCTAGAAGAGGAAGAGGTGTCTTGCTAATATGCTCCTTTTACTAGGATTCTCTGAGGTGTGTGGAGGTGGGCTGGGTGGGCAAGGGAGGGAAGTGGCTTTTCCAACACCAGGCTCCTATGGTGTGTGGAGGGTAGCTGCTTCCTCAAGCATCACACATCACAGTAATGCTGTTAACTCAGTTGAATGGCTGTCTATTAAGTACCAGTATATAGTATTTCTCTCTTCATGAATGGCTTCCCTGGCATCTCAGAAGGCAGAATTTTGCCAACATAGAACCTCAGAAAACTTCTCCACCATCCACTGATCTACATCCACACCTTGGCCAGTGAGGTCTTTATCTAAGCCCTGGGTGAGGGCAGGGGCCTCTTGCTTGGGTGTTCTCTCAGCCCTAGGTGTAGTGGCTTCTCATTATTTTTGCTGCTCCTGTGTGTGTGTGTGTGTGTGTGTGTGTGTGTGTGTGTGTACTATCTCTTTACCTCTTAATAGCCAAAACCCATTAACCCAACACTATTCCTCAAAAACCCCTACCTTCACCAATTTTTATACCTTCCAAGCTCCTTAATCAACACATCTTTACTGTTTTTTTTTCAGTTACAGCCTCATCTGGCTTCCCTTCCCCTTCATTGTTTTCTGGATTTCTGGATTTAGCAACTAGGCTAAAATTTTTCCCATGGGCGGAAGTTAGTTGAAATATGTGAATGTTCACACTGTTTTTGCCCTGTTGCAAAATAATCCACCCCTATTTTCAGTAGCCTGCTTTTTTTCTTATTGTGGTAAAATACAGTAACCTGCTTTTTGTCACTGTGTGTTACGATGAAAGAGTAACAGGTAAATACCCATTCTGGAAAGGAGTTGCGTGTAAAATAAGTTAACATAGGAAGTAAATTCTTTTTTACAATTTATACCACTGAAGTAACTTCCATGAGAAAATCAAACTTTAAATGCATACTTTTCCTTGGTATTCTGCTTGATAAGTCAGAATTTTCATTCATCCGAGAAATGCAGTCTAGGAATTCCCACTAGTGCACATATTAAATAGCTAGATTTTGAACATAGTCAATGTCATAGGGCACTAGTTTTTTATTAATTTGCAACTTTTCCAGGAAAAAAAATAGGAATCCTACCATATAAAATTTCTGTCTAATATTTGAACTATTTTAACTTTTTTTCAATGAAATAAAACCACAAAGTTCAACTAAATATGTGCAGCCCGAGATTTTTTTGTTGTAGACAGTCTGTGCCCTTCCAAATTCATCTGTTGAAGTCCTACCCACCAATATGATAGGATTCAGAGCTGAGGACTTTGGGAAGTAATTAGGTTTAGCTGAGGTCATAAAGTTGGAGACTCCATGATGGGATTAATGTCCTTAAAAGAACAGAGAGACCATCTCTCTCTCACGCTCACTTTCTCTCATGACCCTGAGAATATAGTCATCTAAAGTTAGGAAGAATGCCCTTACCAGGAACCTTAATCTTGGACTCCCTAGCTTCCAGAATCATGAGAAATAAATGTCTGTTGTTGAAGTCACCTAGCTGACAAAAATCAAGGTACTTTATGTTTTTAGAGCAATTATCCTATATAATAATTCCACATAGAGTGTGTAGAATTTAACAGTGTGCATTATTTTTGACAATTCTACAAGGAGCACAAAACTTCTCCATTGCATGTCCACCCTAGCTCCTTGCACTGTGCTCTTCAAAAGTAATTAGACCTGTGGAAGAGTGCCTTCCAGTGCAGTAAAAGGCTCAGCGTACTGCAATGCCAAAGCCAGAAACGTATTCTGTGGTAGAATCAGAAAACAGTCATTCCTCATTAAGTGAGCTTGCCAATAATCTTTGAAAAAATCAATTGGGGATAAGAACAAAAATCTCTCCTATTTTGGTTTATAGTGGAAAAAAATGATGCAGGAATAATTTTGATTTAGATGCTTAATATCTTCCAATCTTTGTGGACATGCTACTGCATATTGGATGATTTTGTTTTCTAAAAATTAGCTTTCAGTGCGATCGCTATTGCATTGTTAATGATTTGAAGCAGGGAGCTTTGTCCCTGTGAAGAGGACGGTAAATTAATAAACCTGATGCAAACAATTTGGTTCTAAAAGTTGATGCTTTAAATTATACCCTCCGGCTAAAAGAAGTTAAAAATTTCGGAAGAGCCAACTTGACCCAAATGCAATCTTAACAATTCGTGAGAAAAGAAGTAATCTCGTCTCCCACCACACTTCTTCCACTCTGACAGGATTGATCTGATAAAAATAAAATCTAATTTTGCCCCAGATTTAAAAGTTTCCAAGTCCCTCAAGTGATTCCCAAAACACTGACTAAGTTTGTACTTGTTTCAGACAGAAGGGAACAAAAAGGACAGTCACAAATTGTGCATGAAACAGTGTGTTCAATTAATCAAATTACCCTGTTTTTACATCATTTTCTAATTTTGTGAGTTTCAGATGGCTTTTGAGGTTTTGAAATGATGGTGATAGAAAAGGTGGTGTTGTTTCCTGACTCTCAAAACTGCAAGTCTGACAGTCTGATGGGTTCACGTTCATCTTTTCATTTCTGTTTCTGTCTTCTCTTTGCTCTCATCTATTTGTTTTTATCCTCACCTGAGGAAGTGCTTATTGATTTTAGAGAGAGGGCCAGGGAGGGGGAAACAGAGAGAAAGAAACATTGATGTGACAGAAAAACATCGATCGGTTGCCTCTCCTATGTGCCCTAACCAGGGACCAATCTTGCAACCTCGGTATGTGCCCTGACCGGGAATTGAATGTGTGACCTTTTCAGTTTACGTGATGACACTCCAGCCAACCGAGCCACACCAGCCAGGGCTTTTTGCTCTTTTTACAAACTTTCCTTTCTTTTACTTTACCTGCCTGTGAATTCAAATTATTGTAGCCTCTGGCTTAGCCGATGGAGTTAACGATCCCTAAGAATGACATCCAAAGCCTCATTTTTTCCAGACCCATCTTTTAAAATCTAAAAGCAAATGTCTACTGTGCAACCAGAACCAACTCTTTCTCTTCTTTGTCTTTTCATGTGTTACTGTTTTGAAGATCTTCCCTACCTGTGTCTTTCACATATGTCACATTTTTTTTTAAATGTGTTAAGTTATACTACAAAACACACACATCTCAAACACTTTTAAACATCTTCCCTCTCAATACAGCTTGTGATTGCACTTAAACACGTGACCTTTTCATTGTTCTGCATGCAGTACCTCTGGGAAGTGATTGCACTTACACCTTGCATTATAGTGTTTTAAAGTACTTGGCTTCTGTAGCAGAGTGAGCTTCTTGAGCTTTGGAACCACGTCCAATCCATTCTTGCACTTTCATTTCCTGGAATGTAATGTAGGCAACGGTCATTTAATGACAATGTCATACATGAATTACTGAATGAATGATTCAGCATAGGTAGTACCACCCCTGACAAAATGATCATGAATGCCATTCATTTGCTAGTTCTACAAAGATGAGATTTAAGTGTTTGCGTTATTTGGTCCTAAGATTTTCTGCTCTGTCTCTGCTTCCTCAGTGGTGGAGCTTTACAAAGGCTCTGTTTGGTCCTCAATCTCAGAGAGTCTGACCTGTTTGTTTGGGGGTGGATTCTGGCAATTATATATTGGTTCCTCTGTTTGTTTTAATTTTTACTCAGGCTTCTAATATGCAGTCAGATTGAGAACAAGGTGGATCAGTAATTTCTAGATCAAGCCTAAGTGTAATTGGCTCAGTATTACAAATTTAGGAAATACAAACAAAAGTACAGGTATTACTGCTTAACTTGAAGCTTTCACTACATTTCAATTAATTGTAGAGTGCCAGTTTGATACACACATGCTTTGTGGGTAATTCTATTCCAGTTTAATTGTATCTGCAAAACTTAGTCTCGGACAGAATTTAGGACATTTGCCAACACTAAGGACATTATTAACTGCCACCTTGACCTTGAAAACCAGCTGGCTGTGGACAAGACGACTAGTGCATGTGATGTGGTTGGAGTCTACAACTACAAACAAATTCTGCTTCGATGTGTGTGCTGCAGTATCTGAATTGTGATTTAGTGAAGTTTTGGTGTCTTCCGCTCTACCACAGCTTCCCTGGACTAGGGAGAATTGCTGTGATTTGATTAATCTAGGGACAGTTTGTGGTTTTACTTTTCAAGAAGGACAGTAAAATAAGATTTAGTTGTAATGATATGTACAGTAGAGAGTTTCATAAAAACCTTATCTCATAAAATGCCTGAATAACTTTCCAAGTGGTAAGAAAGAAGAAAAAAGATAAGAATTTATGACAAAAATAATAAAGGAGGTTCTGCTGGTGAAGGCCTGCTGTTTGGCTGGAGCTCCTAAAGTCTGCATTAAAGTGGAAGCAATCTTGACAGAGCTCTCTACCCCATGTTATCATCCTCTCTTCTGACTTGATTTGTGCAACAGTATCCGTACATATGTGAGCTTCCCAACGTCATCACTGATATGACTATAGGCTTATGGGACTTGGCTCTACATCATTAGGGATAGTTCCTGGGTAATTCACAGGACAGGTTATTGTACATAAATTTTTTTATGACTTTTATCTCTATTCTAGCACTTAAAGTGATATCTTCAAATATCAAACATGGATTCAAACAAAGAGTCAATAATTAACATAAATATTATTGGTAAGTGTAAACCCTATGATAAATAACACATTGGTCAATAAAGGGATACAGTAAGGTTTCCCAACTTGGATTCCTGGATTAGATGGAATATTGTTAAGGGTAGTGTGCATAATCATAAGGTACACCAAAAAGTTATATTTGTATTTTTGTGCAAGGTCCTGTGGAGGTCTTTTCGTTCCCACAGAGCAGTGCTCACTCATGGTGTGTGAGGCCATGGAGGACGAGAAGCTGTTCACAGCTGGTGAGCCCTGACTTCCTAGAGGGAGCAGGGGCTGGTGGCATCCTACTGTCCCTCCCAATTGTCTGCCTCAGCCTCCTCTTAGGCATCACCAACTGACTGAGGAAAACTGCAGGAGCAAACATGTTCTACAATGGTAACAGAAAGTCAAAGGGAACATTTAATTCGGAAGAAGGAATTTTTGTATGTTGTGACTAGTTTTTTCCTTTGCTGCTTTGCTATTGTTTTTCTTTTTCATTGTTGCAAGCATTGTATAATTTGGATTGTGTAGGTTAGAAGTGAATTGTGTGGTGAGGTTGTCATGTTTTATTTTTATAATTTTCTTTTTTACTTATGTTTCTGTTTTATGTCTTATTAGCCTCTCCCCAGCCCCTCCTTTAATTTATTTATTTTTTTAATTTTTATTTTATAGTTATTGTTATATTTTTACAGTTGTCCCAATTCCTTCCCCTTTGCTTTCCTCTGTCCAGCACACCTGGCACTCCCACGGTCAGTCCTGCACTGTGGTCCATGACCGTGGCTCATTCACACCTGTGTTTTGACTGATCCCTTCTCCATCTTTCTTTCTTTACTTCTGTAACAAACGTGCGTGAGAGTTGAGTGTGGTCGTGTTGGAAGATGAGGTGCAAAAAGAGGAGGGTTCTAGGTTCACTCTCCTGAACAATTCTGAAAAGCTTCTCAATGAAGCTTTCTGAATGGTAGTTTTCTGAGTCATTCAATAATATACCACGGGACACACTCGCTTACAAAATCCTGCCATCACAATGAAAGTTTCTTACCCAAGAGCCTTTCCTGGGCCAGCAACCCAAGTTTCCCATTCCACTTTGTGTCAACAGTGGCAGACAAACAAAAAAAAAACAGAAGTGGCCCCAGCAAAACTGAAAATATACTGCATTATAAACCACACCCTTTCACATATAAAGGCCCTGGTTATTTTAAGGAATGTGAGAGTCACAAAACAAACTGAAGTTTTCATTTTAAAAAGTCACTTTAAAAGTCTCCAGAAGCCAGCTATTCGGTAGCCAAACACCTTGCCCAGAGAACAAAAAATCACACAGTTAGTGTGAACCTCCTAGTGCCAGCAGGTAAGACTAAAGTGCTGAAACGCCAGGACAAGACCCAGTATGAGAAGGTGGAAAAGTTCCTCTCCGCAACGGTGTCGTAGGCGCAATAACGCTGTGCTACGTAATGCTGTAGAAGTTCTAGGTCATAATCTCAAAGCAGCAGCTCTGTTGCCAGGATGATGAGTCCCGACATGCCCCCATACATGTCATGCTGTAGCATTTGTGAGATTTGTCGGTGGTGGCAAGACTCAAGTTTTTTTTTTTTTTTCCTACTGCAAAACGCAAACTGTAACAGCAAGCAAAGGCCAAGACGGTTTTTATTGTTTTTCCTCTTCTGTGCAAAGAGTCTGTCTTAAAAGAGCTCTGTTGATATCCGTGCCGATGGTGCCCTACTGATGCTGCATTTCATGAGAGGTTTTGTCTCTTTAAACAAAAGAAAACCCTGACATGGTCAGAAACACTGCTTTTTTCACAGAGAAATACTGGTGATGAAAGTTCTCCGTGGTGATTTTTTTTTTTAAGTTCTAAATGATGTCACACAATTACATTATTAAACAAGGACCAGTTTACTTGAAACTGTCTTTTAAATGCTCCATAAATTTGCTACACATGGAAATCTGGTGCTTTAGGCTCAGCAGGGTGTCTCAGCAGATAGGTGAACTGGAGTGCTCTAAAGAAAATACACGGCTTGATTCAGTGCAGAATTTCAAGAGGAAGTGGGGCCGCTGAAGCTGGTCTGTTAGCAGATTTGTTTCCACACAAGGGCCAGGTCTTAGTGAGGTCTTGCAGAAAATGTTGTGAAAGGAGACTGAATCTTTTGAAATAAGCTACCAAAGGAAAGTAAATGGTTTCCACTCCTGGTTGGATTTCAGTCCTTGTTGAGAACCTTTGGAAAGGTATAGGAGCACGTTGAAGAGGGTGGGCCGTACCTTTGAGTGAATGCAAGGTCATGAATGGGTGAGGGACCCTTTGGCTGAATCTTGTAGTCACACTGAGAACTCACCTCCGAGACAACAGGAGAACTTTGTGAGCTGAAATCTCATAACAGAGTTAGGATGGGATTCGCTGATTTGCCCGGACATGGGTTCTGGGATTCTGTGAAGAAAGGGTGCTTTGACACTCACAGCCATGTGAAAAATATTTTGCTATAGTTTTCAACATCTTCCATATGTGAGTGGGTATTTTCCTGTTTAACAAGTATCAAAAGCAAGGAAAGAAATGACCTTATTTTAGTTCTCTGTGCTTAAGTTCTACCTAGTTTTGAATATCTGTGCAACAACAAAAAAAAACAGGGTCAGATTTCATTAGAAGGTGCAT
>VMDR010023458.1:0-15588 GCA_007922815.1 Macrotus californicus | reverse complement strand
AGGATTAGAATGGTCTTATCCATGCTGGGAGCTCAGTGTCTGTTTATGTGAAAGTTGGTTCTCCAGGGAATCAGTCTTCTCTATTTTCTTCCCCAAATTAAACGTGTATTTTATTTAGTCTCCACAAGTCAATCAGAGTTTAAACTTTCCATTCTGATGGTGTGTCATCTAACTTAATAGAAATATAAAATGTTGACACATACCTCATTTAATATACTACTTACTTAACTATCTTAGTCTCAATTTTGTCACAATTAACTCTGTAAAAATAGAGCTCATAAAGACTGGGTTTTTATAAAGATTCAGTGAGATAACTCACATAAAATACTAAGAATAAATGTTTAGCACATAGGAAGCCATGAATAAATGTCGGTCATCATTATTATTGTCATACTCAATGACATAAACCAGATACAATTTTTAGCTCAAATCAGTGCAGATAGTATAAAAGAGAGCATTCAGTACCAAAATCTTGGAGTCTAAAACTGCTGTAATTTGTTCAAAGAATTTTTTGGAAAGCCTGGGTGTTATGAAGCCGCAGAGGGAATTTCAAGGAAAGAGCATCTCTGTTGATGCCCTAAGCCAATTATTTAAGACTAATTAGCTCCTGCATGCCAGCCAGAACAAATCTGGATTATCCCGAGATGTAAAAACACACTACCTTGTAAACTGAATGTTTGAGGTCGTTCTTCTTCTCACAACCATGAAATAGAGGGGCAGAGGGAGGGAGGGAGGGAGGGAGGGAGGGAGAGAGAGAAACAATGAATCAAAAGCCAACAACCTTTTAAAACTTGTTTTACTTCATTTGTCCATTGTTACTTTTCTGTACACCTTTCTGGTCCTCCCAACCTGTGCAGTGTTCATGTAAATGCACAAACCAATGTGTCTTCAGCTACCACTGTCCATGCCTGTTTGCTATAAATTAACCTTTGTATTCAATGTGCTATGAATCACCATCAGTTCAATTAAGTCTATAGCAGTGGGTACAAACTTAAAGAGCTATCTCCCCTCTACTATTGTGTTTTTTACTGTGTTTCCTGGATGTGGTGAAGCCTAGGAAAGTCTGATATTACTCACACAGCCTGGCCTTTGGGAGACAGCACTATTCTTTTAAAAAGGTGATTCATATCAGTTAATGTTTAGAAAATTTAAGAGAAGTAGAAGGATACAAAAACCAAGTTGACTGACAGCTTTTGATTGCCCGGAGGTAAGGCCTGTTAAACAATTACCCCATTGTGTTCTCAATAAGGCCATCGAACTGCCCAGGCTTGCCCGAGTCAGCCGGGAATCTCCCTCAAAGTCTTCTGCTAATTGGACCATCCAAGGAAATAAAAAGGAAAGTAATGATTGTGTTACAATCAGTTTGGCTCAGTTGAATTAAATATTGGATGTGGAGCTATGGGGAGGGGAGGAGGCAGAGCTGTAAGAAAGAAAGAGCTGAGAAAAATGCATTTACTCGTGAGGTGGCAGAAAATAGTTCCATGCTATTAACCTAAACCAGTTCTAATGGTGCTGTTCATAATTTTATGTGGCAGAACTCTGGGAAGCAGAGCAGAGAGACACAGATGGACGCAGACATATAAACAAAGGGAAATGTCGAAGATGTGAGTAGATAATGTCACACATGGGGACAAGATCATTGGTTAGAATAATTAGGGCAAAAGTATAAATATGGTTGTTGTAGAAATAGTACTTTAAATGAATAGGTAACTTTTGATTGATACTTGATACCACAAAGCCAATTACAAAATTGTGTTATTTATATATATAAATATATAATTATTTATTTATTTATTTTTTAAATAGCATAGTAGGCTAAGAGTCATGTTTCTGAATTTCTAAAAGGTACCTGAGTGACCCAAGACTGACCAGCTATAAACCACTAATAGTGCCACCTGGTGTTTGGATGTTCACACTGCAGCTAGGTGTGGCATGGGTGCAAGTACACTGCACACTCCAGAGAAGAGCTCACGCTGAACCCCTGAGCTAACCCGTGGGGACAATTGTGATGAAGTTAGAAGTATGAGGTCACATAAACATAGTGATCTTTATGGGGAAATGATTAAGTTCAAATGCTGCTGTCTGGGATACACACAGCAATTTCTTTACCTTTTTTCTGGTCACTGTGTTGACATTACAAATAAATTGGGGTAAAAACAATAGCTACCAATTAAACAAATAAGAATGTAAACTTAGATTAGGATATAAACACGTTCTG
Organism: Macrotus californicus; assembly: GCA_007922815.1. Taxonomy (NCBI): domain Eukaryota; kingdom Metazoa; phylum Chordata; class Mammalia; order Chiroptera; family Phyllostomidae; genus Macrotus; species Macrotus californicus. Next base: position 13,370 of record VMDR010023458.1, on the reverse strand, counting down.
ATCATGAATCTGAGGTTCTTAGATAGTTGTCAGTGTGTGTTCTATAACTGTTATAAGAACTATACGCTCAATCTGAAATTCTCTTACCACAGACATAGTTTTTTGGGCTATATCTAAAACAAAAAGAAAATGTAGAGAACATGACTGTGTATCATAAGGCAATTTAATCTCAATGTAAAATAATTCGAAACAGTCAAAGGCTTAAAAATATCTCAGCTAGTGAAAAGATTATTATCTTGAGTAAGTAAACATGTGGTATTTACAACTTAGGACCAGTGAGTTACTCATTACAAAATATGAGTGCTATAGAACAAAGAAACACCGGCTGTTCGGGTACAAGGATCCAGAGTAATTTTGCCCTTCTCCTAGTCACATTACTTTTTCCTGTAAAATAGTCACTAAATTTATTAGATACACAGAGCTGGAAAATTTCCAATTTTTCTACTCACAAAGAGGGCCGGGCTACAACATACAATGCTCCTCGCAGACAGAGACCACATGTCGCTGTATAAGTTCATTACTTTTATGCACTGTATTTACCCGCCCATCCTCAGTCATGGTCACAACTTGCTTTTACGCCTGAAAATACCAGCTTGCTTTATATTTCTGGGAGGATGAAAGAAAAGGAAATGATGACTGTGCAGCCAGAAGGATACATAAACTGTCTCCTCTGTGGTGGAGAGTGAAGATGAGAACCTCGGGATGAGTCCACATTGCTAGAGGGCAGCGGCAAAGAGCCATCTCAGTGGTGGGCAGTGGCAGGCAGGGCAGCAAATGTACATGCACAGACTGAGAAGTGTAGGCAGGCTGAGCACAGAAAGCCTCTTGACTGCAGGAGCATCCACTGAGAGCAGCACACCAAGAAGAAGCCAGACGAGCTCAAGAACGAAGGAGTGTGGAGTGAAGTGCCTACAAAAACAGACTCAGGAAGGTCTCAAAGAAGGAAAGTTATAATGATTTGCAGAGGGAATAGCAAAGCCTTAATAGAAATTATAATTATTTGACACTGAGGCATGGAAAGAGTCTACTGTTCCTTGCAGAATCCTTAAAAAGGATGATATTGGGGAATGATAGTAAATGATTGAAAGGTAGAGGCATCTAATTATCCACATGTAGATACTTAGCAAGCTCAGGGATTTCTGGTTTAAACTGAGTTCACGTGAATTTGGTGTGTTTTAAATGTATTATAATTTTTAACATAATGTTTCATATATTGTAATAACTATAAACATACATTGGATATTTTTAATTCTTGAAATGTTTTTACTTAAAAGATTTTAGCATATGCACCTAAAAGAGTGTTACTTTCAAGCAAATACATTTTCTCATAAACTTCTGCGGAAGACTTCAAGGATTGAAAACTCAAATACCTCAGAGACTCAGTAGGCTGTACCAACGCATAAAGTGGATGGGGGTGAAATGTCCGGGATGGAGAAAGGATGGAAAATGGAGAAGCCAAAGAACTTATATGTATGACCCATGGACGTGAACTAAGGTGGGGGAATGATGGTGGGAGGGGGGTGGTGCAGAGCAGAGGGGAATAAAGGGGAGAAAAAAATAGGACAACTGTAATAGCATAATCAATAGAATATATTTTTTAAAAAAGAGAAAAAAGAATATTAAACTGAGGAGTCCATTTCCTGTTTAAGGTACTCATAGTAATTGACTAAACACTAGATTTCAACAACTGAATCAGCAGCAACCATAAAAACTCACTGTGCTGGCCAAACACAACACAACAGCCGGCTTGGCAAGTAAGCCCCTGGTGCTGTGGCCCCCGCTCTGATCTCACTACCAGGTGTTGAAGCCTAACTTTATCTGCTTGCTGAATACTGACCTAGTTGATCAGTAACTCTAACTACCCTGTAGAGTGGGGTTGAGATAAATAGGTAACTTGAGCAGGCAGAAATACAGTCAGAGCATGTTCATGGTTCCAGGCAGTCCTACTGAAACATCAGCTGAAATTATGAGCACATTTAGGATAATTTGTGTATAACACATTCAAATGCAGAGCTGAGACTTCTTTTCTTTCGTAGCTCATTAAGAAATTAAAGAAAAGTGAACATGGTATCTCCGATTCCATTAAGCATACCCAAGCTGTGACCTTTCCATTCTCATTTTATCTCACTACTATTTCACAGTTCAATCGTCGCAGAAATGGCCATAAAACCCAAGTGACCTCTCATTGCAACAGAGCACAATTTTTTCCACTTAACATATTACTTGGGGAAAAGAAAGATATAAATAAAATCTAAGTTACAAAATATGACTTAAAAATTAACCTCTGATCTAATGGAGTGCACATTATACATCAAAGAGCAAAAGAAGGTCAAGTTTAGAGAAGAAAGTTCCAGAAAGCACGGCACTAGAAGCAGCAGCAGCAGAGATGATGTCGTTTCATTCGATTTCTGCCCTTTGATTCCCTAAATAGGGACCTGTGACAGTTAGTGTCTCACGGCTCCATTTAGGCCTCATGTGGCTGTTTAAGATTACTTTAGAGCAATGTCACAAATACTTTAAGACAAGCCATTTTTAATGCACTTCTACAAACATGACTGCATTTTTTTTCCCCACCAACATTACAATATACAGCAGGGATTGCTTTTGTGTTTCATCATAATTTTAATGGGAAAACATGCATGGCCCACGGCATACTATTGAATTCTAGTGTACATATACATCTTCTTAGGAGTGCAGCACATCCAGCAATATTTTCTTGACTATGGTATTGACATTGAAACCTTCATTAATACACATGATAAAGTTTCAATGTAGCAAAGAGTACCTCTCTCAACTGTGTCAAATCACAACATTGCATCACTTGCCATAGTTTTACAGATAGAGTGAATTACTGAGTTTAACTAGACCAGGGCTATAGAATTTTCTGTTATCATAGAAATGGTCTAAATCTGTACTCATACAATAGCCCTGAGCCACATGACACTACTAACACTCAAATGTGGCTAGTCAGACTGAGAAATGGAATTTTAAATTTTATTTAATTTTAACTAAACTTAAAGAGCCACAGGGGACTGACCAGTGTTATCATTTTGGAAAGCAGGGCACTAGCCTAAAAGTAACATGAGGGATAAGCCCTTGCTTATCCTGTTTATTTGTTGCATAAGTGCCTGATTATATTATGGCAACAAATTATGAAAAAATTGTCACTCATCCTCATTATCCCAAAATTATTGATCTTTCAATTCTATCACTCAACCTCTGAAATAAATACTATACCAAATTTTAGGTAGAGAATTTGTATCAAACAGAGTTGATTTCACAGGTCCTGATCACTTATTAAAAATGTCCTATTGGGAGAGTAACTGAAACTTTTATAATCTTGCTTGGCTCATCTGTAAATTGAAAAAAGTAGTTTGGCTATTGCAGTGTCATTGTGATTGTCTAAATGAGATCGCCTGTAGAGAATCTACACCTTCCCTGTGCTCACTAAATGTAGCGGCTGTTGCTCCTGATACAGAACAGTCTATTCTGCACACAAATGAACCTGCAACAGAAATGCATTCATTATGAATTAAAAGCTAAGTAAATGGAAATCACCGTAAAAGTTTCAGGCAGATTTACAAAAACTAGAAAAATTATAAGGAGTCTTCTGACATTTTGGGATTTTAGTTAGGGGCAGCAAAGTCAATGAAATGTTCAAAAGTTTAGCACTCAGAGCAAAAAAATAATAAGCTATTTTTAAAATCAATTGCAGTTTGTCCTGAGAGCTATGTGAACAGCACTTGAAACAACCACAGCATAATTCACTCCTAAGAACCAGCCTACACTTTCTGACACATAAAACATATTCAGATGCTTGGGAGAAGTCAAAAGGGGAAATCAGAATTTTTGCAGATAACCTGTTTTCTTCAACTGAATGTCTGTGGACAGAAAGTGAAGTGATTGATTCCCATCCATATTACAGGCATTCAGTTTCAGCTTTCCTGTCCTCTGTCACCTGCAGCCATACCACCACAGAGGAGAAGAGCATTATAGAATGGACAATGATAACGAAGAGATCAGACCGCCAAAGAATTTCAGTGCATTAAGAGTGCTAGTCAGCTGCAAGGACTGGCTGTGACCCCTGACCACCAACCTCCACCCCCACAGAGAATAAGTTGTATGGGGGCAGGGTGGTGGTGCTCTCACGTCTGTTAACTGTCCGCTGGGTGCGCAAGCTCTGGGGTTTCCCAGGTGGTGCAAGCCAAGGTCAGCCCCTACCTGTGTTTTACAGAGGCCACCCTGCCTGAGCTATAAAGCAATCTGAGATGGCTTCTACATGTGCTTGGCTTGGTGAAGCCAAGCTGTGAATCTAAGCTGGATGCTGCTAATGGCAGGCCTAGGGCAACTTAGCAAGAAGTACAGGGAATGGGGGCTCACTGAGGTCAATAAGTTGTGTGGGTGGGAGTCTCTGGGGATCTCCAGGGTGGGGCAGACAGTGTTAGCCAGGTTTATGAAGTCTCAGATATGGCATTCACCCATCAGCTTAGTGGCTCTGTGGAGGGAGGGTTCAGAAAAGGGACAAAGAAGGCTGTCCTTCAGCTCTTGCCTTGATGCCAGACATTTCAGTTTCTCCCCGTATGCCCCTGGTGCCTTTCAAGCTGCTACGCCACTGCTGGAGCTCCAAGGAAGTGAGCTGGGTAAGTCCATGTGTGGGCTCTTTAAGAAGAACTACTTGGGACTCCAGAAGATTCTTCCACTGACTCAATCCCTGCTGGATTTGCAGTCAGAAGTTGTGGGGATTTATCTTCTTGGCACTGGAACCCTGGTCTGGGGCACATGGTGTGGGGCTAGGACTCCTTGATCTCAAGATATCCTCCCGAATTTTTATCCAACCCACGTGAATGTGGGACCAGCTCATTCTGCATCTCCTCCCCTCTTTCAAGTCTGCATGGATGTGGTTTCTTTAATTCTGTAGCTGTCAGGCTTCCATTCAACTCTACTTCTGATAGTTCTGACTGATGGTTGTTCTATATATTAATTATAATTTTGATGTGGCTGTGCAAGGAGGCAAGTCATGTTTACCTATGCCACCATCATCCTGAATACAAAATTTTGTTGACCTGCCAACAACAATAAAGTCTCAAATACAAGTGAAGGTTGTACTCAGCCCACATAAGGGCACATCTCGAGTATCACTCAGCTCAGGTGATAGGGGAGGCTGTGCCACTGGAACCTACAGGACCCCTACTACATTAGGCCACACTACCAAGACAGGGAATCATAGCAATTCTACCTAATACACAGAAAGAAACACAGGGAGGCTACAAAAGTGAGTAGATAAAGAAACACGGCCTAAATGAAAGAACAAATCAAAGCACCAGAAGAAGAACTAAACAAAATGGAGATGAGCAATCTATCAGACACAGAGTTCTAAACACTGGTTTTAAGGATGTTCGAGGAACTTAGTGAGCACCTCAACTGCATAGAAAAGATTCAGTCAGAAACAAAAGATACACTAATTAAAATAAAGAAAAACTTACAGGGAAACAACAGTAGAGTGAATGAAGCCAAGGATCAAATCAATAATTTGGAACAAAAGGAATCAAAAAAGAACCATACAGACAACAAAAAGAAAAAAGAATCCAAAAAAATGAAAGTAGTACAAGGAGCCTCTGGGACAACTTCAAGAGGTCCAACATTCTCATCATAGGGATGCCAGAAAGAGAAGAGAAAGAGCAAGAAATTGAAAACTTATTTGAAAAAATAATGAAAGAAAACTTCCCTAATTTGGAGAAGGATTAACATGCAAGTCCAGGAAGCACAGAGTTCCAAATAAGATGGATGCAAAGATGCCCACTCTAAGACACATCATAGTTAAAATGCTAAAGGTTAAAGATAAAGAGTGAATCTTAAAATAGCAAGAGAAAAGCAGTTAATTACCTACAGGGGAGTTCCCATAAGACTGTCAGCTGATTTCTTAAAAGAAACTTTTCAGGCTAGAAGGAACTGGCAAGAAATATTCAAAGTGATGAAAAGCAGGGCCCTACAACCTAGATTGCTCTACCCAGCAAAGCTATCGTTTAGAATCAAAAGGCAGATAAAGACATTCTCAGACAAGAAAAATTAAAGCAGTTCACCATCACCAAACCATTATTATAGGAAATGTTAAAGGGACTCATTTAAGAAAAAGAAAATCAAAACAATGAACAATAAAGTGGCAATAAACACATGTCTACCAACAATTTAATCTAAAAAACAAACTAATTAAACAAGAATAACAGAGAAAAAATCATGGATACAGAGAATGTTTTGATGGTTGCCAGATGGAAAGGGGGTAGGTGGGGGAATGGGTGAAGAGGTGAGGGGATTAAGAAGTACAAATAGGTAGTTCCAGAATAGCCATGGGGATGTAAAATACAGGAAAAGGAGCAGCCAAAGAACCTACACATGACCCAGGATCATGAACAATGGTGAGAGGATTGCGTGAGGGAATGTGGGGTGCTGGGTGGAGGAGGGACAAGGGGGAAAATTGGTACAATTGTAATAGCACAATCAATAAAATATAATTTTAATAAAAGAATACTGGGAACATATAGTGTACTGAAAAGAAGTGGCAGTATAACATCTATACTCCTCAAGTCCCATTTTAAATATCTGACTTTATGTATGGACTCACACTTATAAATGTGCTTTTATCATTTTTTTATAGATGTAAGACAAAATTAATTTCAGGGCTGGTAGGAATCTTACCTAATCAAGGCAACATGGTTGTGTGGTTTCTAAACTTTTGAGCAGAAAAAAAATATATTATCTACAACCTCATTGATAAAACTGGTAAGATTTCCTTGGGCCATTAAGATCTTTATTTCAGGGGCGTGACACGTGTCCTTGTTCATGGATGTCCCTGCATCTGGTTGTTAGGAGAGAGAGGTTCATAGTTTGAAAGCACTTATCTCCTAGGAATAATTCCAGAATTGCAATGCCTCTGTTCTAGACCTTAACTTGTCATCATCTGAATGTTTGGTCCACAGCCTCATGCCTCTGATTATTTTTGTGTTTAGTATTTAAAAGTAGAATATATGTATACATACATTCATATATATATCAAATAATACTGTTAATAAAGCAGAAGATGGTCCTCTGAACAAAAATATTCACTGTCACAGTCTTGTTGACAGAGCTACGTGTCGTACGTCCTACATATGAGTGCCTGGAGTTTAGTTCTCCCCGCTGGAAATTAGAAAGTTTTCCATCCTTGTTCTTGGAAAAGAATACTTTTTGGTCCAAAATTATAGCAGAAAAATGTTGAACCAGTGACATTCTCAGTTGCTCCCAGTGTCTTGGTCCCGAGCTCTGCCCTGGGTAGCAGAGTCGGAATCAGTGTTGCAGATTTGGACCCCAGAACAACCATATTAAGTGGGTTTGTTCTACTCCCTTCCTACCTCCCGCATCTGATGACCCTGGCAGTGCCTGACTCAGTAGAAATTAATAAATATTTATTAATGAATGATCAAAATAAGTAATGAATGAATATCTCTGTACGTCAGTGGTTCTCATAGTTGAGAGTTCCTCAGAATCACCCGGAGGGCTTGTTAAACCACAGACTGCTGAGCCCTGAGCCCTACTTCCAGAGTTTTTAATTCAGTACGTCTGGTGTGAGGCTCAAGAATTTGCATTCCTCCTTAAAAGATATTTTATTTATTTAGAGAGAGAGAGGGGAGGGATGGAGAAAGAGAGGGAGAGAAACACGATGTGTGAGAGGTGTGAGAGGAACATCGACTGGTTGCCTCTTGCAGGCCCCCACCTGCAGACCTGGCCAGTAACCCAGGCATGTGCCCTGACCAGGAAGAGAGGCAGTGACCTTTCGGTTCACAGGATGATGCTCAATCCACCGAACCACACCAGCCAGGGCAAGAATTTGCATTTCTAATGAACTCAAAAGCTACAGCTTATGCTGCTGGTCCAAGAGCACAGTTTGAGAGCCCCCGCTCTATGCAATGCTAACTGGCTCATGGAAGGGTTAATTCTTTATCTTTTTATCATACTAAGGTCAGCTGAGTTAAAGGCTCATCGTAGGTAGTCTTCTCCCAGGTGTGACATTCGGTTGACCAACAGAATGTTGAATTAAGTGCAGAAGCGGAACAAATGTAGGTTGGCATGAACAGAAGGACGGAGTGAGACACAATTTCTTATAATGAGGCTCAGTGGTGATCTGCTGAATAAAGAGCTGGGAAGAAAGTCAACAAGCATTGATTGAGTGCCAGGATGTTCCACCAGTCTCGATAAACACGCACAACCTGTCCTGCTACAAATGTCACACACATTTGCACTCTCCACACACGTCAAGCACTTGTGCAAGCACTTGTGCCCACTGCTACTTCTTCAGATGTGAGGAAGAATAGTATGTTATTGTCTACAAACTGACATAGCAAAGAAATCCTATTTGATAACAAGTTTTCAAAAGGAAGTTTGAGAACACCTGTTGAATTAATCAGAACACTTGGCCCAAGCCTCACAAATTCACTGGACACTACAGACAAGTGGAGATGGCAGAACTAAGTCCTGGTTACTTCGTGTGAGTAATGTTTTATGATGTCGTGAGCCTCATTGCCAATAATAGTATGGCCTGATATTACTTCAGGAACAACACCTAATAATCCAAGTGAAGTTTGGCAGTAAGTTTTAAGGCATTTTCTTCTCCTTTTTATATGGAAGAAAGTTCTATTTTTATTCTTGATACCCCGCAGATACTATAATCATGTAATAATTATTTTCCAAAATGGTAGAAACATGTTTAACTCACATCAGACCAGGCCACCTTTTGATTTTTTGAATAATCAAGATTTCATTCCTGGTCAGAGCAAAGACCAGCCCATACTTGTATTAAGAAGTTGTTGGACTGTGCTGCTATAATTTTTGTCAGCTTTGCATTTGTGTCTAACTTTTCTTTTTCTTCTTTTGTTTATAAAATATCAGATTTTATATTTGGTCACTCAAAGTTTAACTAACAGGAGGAGATACAAAGCCTTTTTAATAATGGTTAGACTTTGGAATCTATCCCAAAAGAACATTCTTATCTACAAAATTGGATATTTCAGCATATACTCAGCATGGCTATGCTTTAGAATCAACTGGGAAACATATATTTCTTAATTTAAATTCTAGGTTCTCATTCCCAGATCTCCTGAATTAACACCTGCAGCAGGAGCAAGTCTCAGGAATCTGGAGTTTCTTTTAAAGAGCCAAGGGGGTAATTCACTGCCCCAGACCACCCCTAGTGACCAATTCTCCCTCCCATGTGACAAACCATTTACTATGTCTGTGAAGTGGTGCTGGACCTATAAAATTCACAGTTGTTGAATGTGAAATGCTTTCATTTTGATCTTTTCTCTCTAGCACATGTAAAGTGAATGATAAAAAACTTAGACATAGTAGAGACTGCAGAACTTCATTCTGGAAGTGATAATTGAGCTGTGTCATAAGAGATGGATAGCTTTTATAAAGAAGAGATTAAGAAAAGGAGGATACTTTTTTAAAAAGCTAAAGAACAAGTGATCAAAAACTGAACTAAGAAGTCAATACGATTGCCAAAAAAGCTTCCTCTGCCCTGGCCGGGTGGTTCAGTCGATAAGAGAGTAGTCCCATGCACCAAAAGGTTGCAGGTTCGATTTCAGGTCAAGGCAAATATCTAGATTGCGGGTTTGATCCCAGGTCAGTGCACATATGGAAGGCAACTGGTTGATGTTTCTCTCTATCCTCCCCTCCCCTCTCTAAATCAATTCAAAAAACAACATATTCTCGGGTGAAGATTAAAAAAAGGCTCCTGTGTTAATACCAGAATGAAATCAAGGAGTATAAATCTGAGAGAAGCCCCTTGAATTTGGTAAGACAATAGGAAAGAACATAATTATAAGGTGGGCCACATTGCTTCCTAGAAGATTTTTCTCATCAAATTATTATCAGAATTCAGGAAAGAGTAGGAAGCATATAATTAGCACAATCTTGGGTCCATGGCTGCTCTATCAGTGGCCAGAGAGATAGACAGGTGCCTCTGTTGGCTGCGTTTATTAAAGGATAAACGCAGAGGGTCATGACCAATGTTCAAGCTGTTGTCACATTCCACTGAACAGAACAGCAAGTGGATTAATTTGTTCAATAAATATTTATTTAGCACATTGCTATATGCCAGGAACCAGAGATAGAGCAATGAAAAAGAAATAGAATCACAACAGTTCCAGTGTGGAAAGGACTGTTGAGATAATACAGTCCAGGGCAGGGCTTATCAGTCCTTAGTGTGCACCAACAAAACACCTGGTAACCTTGTCAAAATGCAGCTCCTGTTGCAGTACTTCTGGAGCAGGGTCAACAGTTCTACATTTCTAGCTTGCTCCCAAGTACTACCTCTGCTGCTGGGAGACCGATCATATTTTGAGCAGCAAGGACAAAGAGATCCACCAAATTGATGTCCAGATTTGCATCGCCTAAATCACTTTTACATAGGCAGATTTGGGGGCCCCATTGCTGCAGATTTGGATTCAGAAACTGTCTTTTCAACCCCATGGATAATTCTAAGGCTTACTTGGGTCTGGGAATTACTGCTTTTATTCAGCCATCCCACTTTCCAGGGGAGAAAATTAGGTTTCAGCAAATAAAGAGGTTTAATCACTAGTGAACACCTGAACCAAGATTTAGGTCTGTTGATTACTGCTGGGATTATTGAGGGCGTCTAAAAAATGCTGTCACCTTCCCCATATCCATTTCTGAAGAAAAGGTAAACAAGACAGAATAATCACCTCAATTACAGATAAAGGCTAAGTTAGATAATATAGCATACTTGAAGCACCAGATGGACCTCTTAATTTAACCCAGGTAAGCTCACACAGCCATTGTAAGTACAGAGAAACAGGACCAGAGCCAAACTCCAGGAGGGATGCATGGGCCCCCTGGAAAACAGTGGAGAATGCATGCTCTCTGTGGGCAGTTAGTTTCCAAAAGTAAAAAGGCAGAAAATACATTAAGCATTCCTAGGTTTTCCTTCAAAATTAACCAAATGAGATTTTGCCACTCCTGGAGAGGCATAAGTGAAGGGGAGGAGAAGCCTGAAGAATCCCACCTGAACCTGGAAGGAAAGATCAGAAATGGGGAAGAACCATTCTCAGCAGCATCAGGGAGTCTTGTTCTCTTTCCACTACCACATGGCACAGCTACCTGCAGTAGTAGGCCAGGCACTGAAATCGAGAATGAGTACAAGGTGAAGTCAGACTTGTGAATGTTACCTACTAGCTATGATGTAGGGCAGTGTTTTTTCTAATTACCTGGGGATCTTTGTAGAATGCAGATTCTAATTCAGTAGGTCTGGGATGGGCCTGAGATTCCAGATTGCTAAAAAGCTTCCAGGGGAGACCTGGCTAGGTGGCTCAGTTGGTTGGAGCACTGTCTTGTACACCAAAAGTTAACCTTGTGTGTTTGATTCTCAGTCAGGACACATACCTAGGTTGTGGGTTCGATCACCAGTCACCAGGGGAGGCAACCAACAGCTGTTTCTCTCTCACATCTTTGTCTGTCTCTCTACTCTCTCTCTCCCTCCTTCCTCTCTATCTCAAATCAATAAAAAAATATATCCTTGAGCGAGGATTTAAAAAAATTTTTAAAGAGACTTCCAGGGGATGCTGATAAATATATTCATTTTTTGAGTAGCAATGGAAGGAAATCCTCACTCAATTCTGTCTCTGCTTTACATTCGAAAAGCAAGAATATTAGTAGATTGTTATTTTTTGTTTTACCATGGGCTGGCTATTTAAAGTGCATTGCTACCAGTATATAATATTTAGAGGCAAAGTACCTTGTTGATGATAAGTAAAGTTAATTAATCAAGTCTTTGACCCTTTCTGTGTTACCAATAAAGACATTGAGGGTCATAGGGGAATATTTGCTAGCCCAGACACACTAGTAGTTGATGTGAAAATTTGGAGTAAAATCACTTTTTTCTGACTCTGAGACTAGTGTGTTTTTCATTGAGCTGTGTCATTTGCTGACATACTGTGACCTTTGTTTTCCCATATACGGCATGATGTTGTACTGATCAGATTATCTCTCTTTACTGCACTGGGACGTCTGGGGAATGATGATGTCATTCTAAACACCTCTGAAATATTACTGTCACTCAATTTAGCACAAAATCTCCTTATCACTCTGCAGGTCAAGTTTCCAATTTCTTTCTTAGCATAATACCCTTTAGGTCCAGCCAAGCTGTCTCAGATGGTAAGATTTCACTCATTTTTATGGCCAAGTAATACTCAACCATATGTATGTACCACTAGTTTTTAATCCACTCATCTATTGATGGGTACTTGGGTTGCTTCCATATATCTTGGCTATTGTAAATAATGTTGCAATGAACATAGGGTTGCATATATTCTTTCAAATTAGTGTTTTGGGTTTCTCATATATATACCCATAAGTGGAATCACTGGGTTGTAAAGCAGTTCCATTTAGACCTTCCATACTGCTTTCCACAGTGGCTGCACCAGTCTGCATTCCCACCAACAATACAGGAGGGTTCCCTTTTCTGCATGCCTTTGCCAGAACTCATTGTTTGTTGATTTATTGATGATAGCCATTTTGGCATGTGTGAGGTGATATCTCATTGTGATTTTAATTTGCGTTTCTCTGATGATTAGTGACACTGAGTATCCTATACCTACTGGCCATCCATAGGTCCTCTTTGGAGAAATGTCTATTCAGGTCCTCTGTCCATTTTTTTAATTGGACTTTTTTGTTTTTGTTGAGTGACTGATAATTCCTAAGAATGAATTTTTTTACTATAAGAATGTTTACCTTTTCTTTCTTCTTTGAAACACTTCTGGGTGTTTGCCTAGCTGTGTAGCCGGTTTGCAAACTCCAAGACGCTTGAGTAAACCTTTATTATTTATTTCTAGCCCACTAGACCCTTTGACTTCATTTGGAAAACTAATCTCGATAAATTACTAGCAGAAGTCAATGCCCACTAGCCAAAGACCACTAGGAACTCCCACCTCTGGACGTCGACTGAGTTGCCTTTATCACTATGCGTTGCGTTAAGGAAGAATACACACTGTGGTGATCTTTGGCTGGTGGGCTCCAGCACTGACATCTGGAATAGTTCTTAGACCACAGTTAACTGCATGCCAATAGGCCTGTAAGGTCATCCTTTATTGATAATTGGATCATTTGGGGTGGCAGCAGTTTTGCCCAGAGGCCTTTAAAACCAAATAAGTAGGCACTTATCTAATCTGTTTCTATACAGATGACCCATGCATTAACATTTGTCTCTTTGAAGAAACGGATGGGAAACTTAAGGGAAAGATACATGAAGTGTTCACTTGATTTCTGTTATAATCAGATTTTCAAACACCCTGTTCATAGATAGAAAACAGCTTGGTTAAATG
>VMDR010023457.1:0-15589 GCA_007922815.1 Macrotus californicus | reverse complement strand
GGTCTGGAAGCAGTGAAAGGTCAAGTACCTAGAAATCCCACTGAGGTTGGAGACGATGTGATCAGAGACACAGAAGTTGTTTGGAAAAGTGTTATATCAGTGCGCGATATCATTGATCAACCAAGGCCTCATTGATCAACCAAGGGCGTTGTTGGTTTCCAGTCAGGCTTGTCAGAGGGACTCTGCTAGGCCACGGGGGGCATGGTGTCAAGTTCTTCTTCTATGATCCCAGAGGGGCCCTTAGGTATGGGATGTTTTCAAACGGCTCCAGGGTGGCCCTTAGCAATGACTGAGGTTTTAATCAGTAGCCTTGTGACCTCAAGCAAGCTATTTCCTTTTCAAGCCTTGGCTTCCTCATTTACAAAAATCTGAGGAAATGGCCCTGGCTGGTGTAGCTCAGTGGATTGAGTGCCCGCCTGCGAACCAATGGGTCGCTGGTTCGATTACCAGTCAGGGCACATGCCTGGGTTGCAGGTCAGATCCCCAGTAGGGGGCACGTGAGAAGCAACCACACATTCATGTTCCTCTCCCTCCCTTTCACTCTCTCTAAAAAAAAAAAAAAAAAATCTTAAAAAAAATAAGTATATTAAAAAATTGGGGGGAAACTGGAGATTCACACTTCACGGAGCAGGTGTGAAGATCCAGTGAAATAATGTGGGTGGACGCGGTCTCCTAGTCACCCTCAGCAGGCGAATACAATCTCCATTGATCCTGAAGCTGATGCAATGTTGTGGTAAATATGCCATCACTTCATAGAATAGCAAAATCTAGGGGGCAATGCTGGAGGGAGGGGGTGCAGGGCAGAAGGGAGTAAAGGGGAGGAAAAAAATGGGACAACTGTAATAGCATAATCAATAAAATATATTTTTAAAGAGAATAGCAAAATCTGATTGTCAAGAAAACGCAATTTTCTTACTGAAACATTATAAAATTGGATACTGGAGATGTGTCCCTCCTAAGAAAAAAAAACACCCCAACTTTCCAAATAGTCTGAGGTGAAAGCTTTTAATGAAGGGAAAGAGGAGTAATCGTGCTGATAATAGCAAACACGTATATAGTATTTGCTATATGCCAGACGCTGTTCCAAATATGTGTTAGCTATTAGTACTGTAACACTCAGTTCGGGACTGCAAAGGAAAGATATGTCCTAGAGAGAAAAATGTGCAAGCCATTGGCATGTGGGTGATATTCCAAATCATGGGCATAGATGAGTGTCTAGAAGACTTCCATGTAAGACAGAAAGCCTAGGGGCTGAGTCCTGAAGAACTTCATCATTGAATGTCCAGGAGGAGCCTGGAAAGGAGACCGAAAGGAATGACCAGAGATGTAGGAGGACAACCAAGAGGAGCGGTGGGTCATAGAAGCCAATGTGTTTCAAGGAAGACACCATCCAGGGTGCCAGATTTTGACGGAGAGATCAAGCACGATGAGGCCTAAAAGTAAGTATCCATGGGATTAGTGGCTTAGTGGCCCATGGTGACTTGATCACCACAGATCAAGGGGGTTGAAAGACAGACTGAAGTGTGCTGCGGAGGGATTAGGAAGAAGAAAATGGCAAAAGTAGTTATTTCAAGTTTAGTTAGAAAGGAGAGAAGAGAGTTAAGTGGCAGCTAAAGAGGAGTGTGAACTCAAGGGACGTGGTTTTTGTAAGACTGGAGAGACTCGAGCCGATTTAAATGCCAATGAAAACATCCAACAAGAGGGAAAGGTTGGATAAACAGGAAAGACAAAGGATAACTAATAGTGTAAAGTTTCTGGGAAGATGTGAGGGGATGTGATACAAAGCACCGTAGGGAGAAATGAGAAGCAGAAAAGGGGATAAGGAGAGGACTTGTACTAATGTGAACAATTATAAAGACTTCATTGTGGGAAGTGGGAGATTAAATTAGATAATATGTGCAAAGCACTTAGCACGGTGCCTGGCAGGTTGGTTTGTATCAGAAATGGTAGCTATGGGTGTTGTTATCAATGTTATACGCCGGCTTGAAAATTTCTTATATTTTAGGCTTTGGGTTATGTAAAATGAGCTGGTACACTGCTTTATCAATGCTATAAATTTGAAATTTCATAGATGAAGTTTATATGCAACAAGGGTTACTTGAACTTTCTGATTCCTCACCTCCATCCTCTCCTGGATTTCTGGTAGTTGCTGGTCCCCTGATTTTGACAAGAAGATAGAAAAAAGTTGTACATTAAGATCAGTGCACTTTAGGCCCCAACCTGGGACCACACCCACAACCCTGGCGTGTGCTCTGACTGGGAATCGAACCAGTGACCTTTCAGTTTGCAGGATGACATCAAACCAACTGAGTCACATGGGCCAGAGCGGTGGTCAATTGATTTTCAACTAGGGTGCCAAGACAATTCAATGGGGACAGAGGAGTTGTCAGAAAATGGTGCCGGGACAACTGGATGTCGATACGCATAAATGCAAAGTTGGACCCTGTCTCTAGGACCACATACAAAAGTTAACTGAAGATGGGTCAAAGACCTAAATGTAAGAGCTAAAACTATAAAACTCTTAGAAGAAAAAAGTAGGAACAAATCTTCATGACCTTGGATTAGGCAATGGTTTCTTGGATATGACATCAAAGCATAAGAAACCAAAGGAAAATTAAGAGTAACTGGACTTCATAAAACACCATCGAGGAAGTGGAATACCAACACACAAGATGTGAGGAAATACTTACAAATCATGTATCTGACAAGAGACTTGTCTCCAAAATATATTTTAAAAACTCTTACAACTCAATAAAAAGACAAATAACCCAATTGGCAAATGGGCAAAGTGTATGACTGGACATTTTTCCAAATAAGAGACACAAATTGCCAATAAGCAAATGTAAAGATGCTCAGCATCATTAGCCATCAGGGAAATGCAAATTAAAACCACAATGAGATTCCACTGCGTACTGACTAGGATGGATATAATAAAGTAAGACAAATAACTGTCATTGAGGATGTGGAGAAATTGGAACCCTCTTACACAGCTGGTGGGAATGTAAACTGGTGCAGTCTCTTTGGAAACAGTTTGGCGGTTGCTCAAAAGGTTAAAGTTAGCATTTGACTCAGAAATTACACTCTCAGGTATATACCCAAGAGAAATGAAAACATAGGTCCACATAAAAACTTGTATTGTACGTGGATGTTCACAGCGGCATTACTCATAATAGCCAAAAAAGTGGAAAAAACCCGAATGTCCCTCATCTGATGAATGGATAAACAAAATGTGGTATATCACACAGTGGGACATTATTTGTTCACAAAAAGGAAAGAAGTCCTGATACATGTTAGATGTGGTTGAACTTAGAAAATATTATTCTAAGAGGCCAGGCAAAAAAGAACGTCAAATCGTGTACGATTCCATTCCTATGAAATATACATGATAGGTAAATCCATAGAGATAGAAAGTAGATTAGTGATTTCCCAGGGCTATGAGTTTGAAGGGAAATTAGGAACGACTGCGAACGGATACAGGGTTTCTTTTGGAGTGATGAAAATGTTCTAAAATTGACTGCGGTCACACACACAACTCTGAGTATGCTAAAAAAAAAACCCCACTGAATTTTACACTTCAAATGGCTGTCGTATGTATGGTATATGAATTGTATCTCAATAAAACTGTAAAAAAAAAAAAGTACTTCTTCCATGGAGCCTTCCCTTTCTACTTACAGTCCACATTAATCTCTCCATTCTCTCAATTCCTACAGCCCTTAACCCTTTCGGTACGAGCGCTCTTTCCGCCACGACACTCCCGCTGCACGAGGTGCCGCGCCGAAAACGCGCACATAGCACACGGTCAGTCCTCCTTTGTGTGAAGACTTTCCTAACCTTATATAAGATCTACGCTTCATAAAACAATGCTTTCTTCCAAGTGTTGTTTGTAACTTTAATATTAAGAGATAGTTATATAAAATTCTATCAATTATGTAAGAAAAATTTATAAAAATTATATACAGATGGATGCCGGATATATCCGGCGCTCGTCCACACAGGTCATCAGATGGGCGCCGGATATATCCGGCACCCGTACCAAAAGGGTTAAAAACTGGACTGCACAATTTAGCACTCAGTTTAACTACCTGATAATGTTTTTTATCATTTCCTGTCGCTTAGCCATGACTTGTCGGCCAGACTGGAATTTTCCTGAGAGGAATGAGTAAGTCTGCTGTTTCTCAAATATCTCTAAACCACCTAGCCCATAACTGGGCACATAGGAAGTACTCAGTAAATACCTGGTGGCTGTGAGGACTGGATTGAATGTTCACGTGTTTGTTTTCGCACGCGTGTGCCCAACGCACACAGAAGTGGGGGGAAATGAATACAAATTTAGATGGTGAGGTGAGAGAGTGACACCATGTGAAACTGTAGAATACGAGATTTATTTAAGGGAAAAAACAGCACGGTTTGGGTACTTTTGTTCTCCCCTCCTTCAGCCTCCTGCTGCTCAATACCACACAGGCAACCACACCCTGGTCTCTGAGATCCTAAGAGAGTCATTGAGGTCCTGTCCCGACACTGGACTGCCTGGTGTCCCTATTCCCCCATCGCTTCCTCCTCCTCTTCCTCTGTCCAGCTCAGATCATCTGAATCCTCGGATTCTTCCTCATCCATCTCTAACCCAACCCCTGCCTTAGCCTTCTCAGCTAGCGCGTCAGGGTGCTCCAGCTGGGCCCAGGATCCTGGGTCAGCCTTCACCAGGGAGATTTCAACCCGAGATGGCATCAAGGAGACAGAGCTCTGCTCCACGTTTATGACCTGAGGAGGAGGCAAAGGTAGAGGAACAGAGAAAATGAGGAAATCAAAGGGATTGAGGTCAGGGTGGGATGGTGATAAATGACAGGGAGAAAAATCCAAATGTAAGGTGGGGGGAAAGATGGAGGAATAAGACAGCAATAGTAAGGGAGGGAGAGCAAGAAGAAAGAAAGGAAGTGGGGAGGGAAAAGGGGGAGGGGAGGGAGAAAAAGAGGGAGGGAGAAGGTGAGAGAGAATTTCAAAGCAAACGAAGAGAAAACCTCCACTTTTCCCCACAGCAGCTCCTTTCCTGAACACACCCCTCTCTTCACTGCAGTCTGGTCCTTCTTTTCACCCCACCTGCCCCCCTCCTGTGCCCCCTTATCTTCACTTACCCCCCAGAGCTTCATCTGGGCTTGGAATACACGGTTACCATCAAAGACAACGTGGACATGAAGCTGAGAGGAAAGAATGACGGGGGTAGTAACAATGGCAGAAGGTCAAAACAAGTCGTTATGACAACGAACCAGGCCACAGGTGTGATCCACACATCCACAGGTCAGATAACCATGGCCTAACGGCTCTACCTTCCTGCCAGGGGACTGCGGAGCCCACAGGTTACCCACACACAGCCACTCTGCTGGTAGGATTGTAGTGTCACCCAATTCACTAGCCTCCTGTCCAGCATCAGACATTCCTCACCTCAGTTTGACTGGCCTTCACCCAGTTGAACGCAGGAAGTGGAATCTGGCCATACACAGTCACCACCACTAAGGAATCTGTCTGGTGCCAGTCGTGACGGCAAGACGCTGGTAGCTAAAGAGAAGATGTGAAATGGTAGTGAAAATGAACTCTTGACCCAAGAAGAGTTCTCACAGTTTGTGTGGAAAAGAGACAGAGCCTCAGAAAGATTAATGCCACCTTATATTGCAAAGCTTCTAGGCTGTTGAGGGATAAGGAGCAGTATTTTATCTGGTCCATACAAAAGGGAGAAGATAGCCCTGGCTGGTGTGGCTCAGTAGACTTGAGTGCCGGCCTGAGAACCAAAGTGTCACAGGTTCGATTCCCAATCAGGGCACATGCCTGGGTTACAGGCCAGGTCCCCAGTAGGGGATGCGCAAGGGGCAACCACACATTGATGTTTCTCTCCCTCTCTCTCTCTCTCCTTTCCCTTCTCTCTAAGAATAAATAAATTATTTTTTTTTTAAAAGGGAGAAGATAGAGAGCTTGGCTATAAGGTACAGGGAGAAAAAATCATTTCTGCAGTTGGATTCTAATCAAGAGTTCAGGAAAGTTGGAGCTTACCTGCTTCCCCCAGTCATGTCTACCAACTCTGCATCCTGGCTGTGCCAGAAAGGCCCCAAAATCCAGGGTCTGGATGCCACAACAGCTCCAAGACTTCATCCTGAGGTAGGAAGATAATTCACCTGAACCCCTTTCCAATCCCAGAAGCCTTCACTCCTATCTTATGCTATCTTATGATCGACATTGGCAGAAACCTTTCTCACAGCCCACCCAGTACTCTCCCTCACCCCTCATGG
Source organism: Macrotus californicus (assembly GCA_007922815.1). Classification (NCBI taxonomy): domain Eukaryota; kingdom Metazoa; phylum Chordata; class Mammalia; order Chiroptera; family Phyllostomidae; genus Macrotus; species Macrotus californicus. The sequence goes on along the minus strand of VMDR010023457.1, from coordinate 9,314 downwards.
AATCGAGGTGCTCCTGGGTGGTAGGTACATGGAGTAGCATCACTCTCAGGGCCTTGGTAAACCTGAGATCAAAGAGAAGAGAAAAACAATCAGGTCATTCTAAAGTGTACCCCACATGCCCTGGCTGGTGTGGCTCAGTGGATTGAGCACCGGCCTGTGAACCAAAGGGTTGCCGGTTCAATTCCCAGTCAGGGTACGTGCCTGGGTTGCGGGCCAGGTCCCCAGTAGTGGCCACGCGAGTGGTAACCACACATTGATGTTTCTCTCTCTTCCTCCCTCCCTTCCCCTCCCTAAAAATAAATAAAATTTTAAAAAATAGTGTGCGCCACACAACCTCTTATCTATTCCTGGTCATCCCTAGGGTGTAGTATCCCTCAGCCACATGCTTGAGCCCCTACACTCACAGCATCGCATCCTGGGTTCTGGCAGCTGGAACCAGTCCAGATCAGACTACTGTCAATTCCTAGGCAAGGAAAACAGAGTCAGGAACCTATCCATTCCCCTCACCCAATTGACACTTTCACTAAATTCCAGTCTGTGAGGCCTGTCCCCCTAAGAACCCAGTTACCTGCTCCGGATTCGTGGTCTAATTCCTTCTGTTCCAACGCCATTTCCAGGGCTTGGGATATATTTAGTGGAAGCAGCTTTGGAGGCAACTCTGACCTAGGGATAAGGTGGGGGGGCATGATTTAGTTCTGACTCATTAACCATGACTGACAGCTCCAACACTCCCCAGTGCTAATGGTGTTGAGGAAGTCTGGTGAAAGTGGGGTCAGGGTTGGAGAGGTGGGGTAGCAGCCCCATTGCCAATTTTCCTCTCTGTGGCATCCCAAATCCCTGACCCTGGGGAAATCCCCAGGACTTCTCTTGCCCATCTACTCAGTTGCTTTAAATCTCACATTTCCCTGTAGAGTTGCACCATTTCCTCTTCCTCTAATTAATTGTGGACCTACTATGACTTTCTTCTGTTGTGCACACTATTTCCACAAAATTAACTAACTCTTCTCTGCAGCCTCCTGGCTGCCAATATTACTACACCCTTTTCTGATGTAAAACTATTTTAGCCCTGGCCAGGGAGCTCAGTTGGTTGGAGCATCATCCCAATAGGCTAAGGTTGCTGGTTTGATCCCCGGTCAGGGTACATACCAGAATCAACCAATGAATGCATCAATGGGTGGAACAACAAATTAATGTTTCTCTCTCTCTCCCCATCCCCATCCTGTCTCTCTCTAATCAATTTTTTGAAAAATGGTTTTAGCCCTGGCTGGTGTAGCTCAGCGGACTGAGTGCCAACCTGCAAACCAAAGGGTCGGTGGTTCGATTCCCAGTCAGGGCACATGCCTAGGTCCCCAGTAGTGGGCGCACCAGAGGCAACCACACATTGATGTTTCTCTTTCCCTCCCTTCCCCTCTCTCTAAAAATAAATAAAATAAAATAAAATAAAATAAAAACTATTTTAAAGCTCTTTTCCAAAGAGAAGAATCAAGCCCTTCTCATCAACCCCCCCTTGCATTGTAACTAAGTATTTGTTCATGAGGGGCTATCTGCTCTGTTAAAATACCTAACCCATCATCCCAAACCGCCGTACAGCAAAGGACACTATTATTTCCAGACATATTTCCCCCATGGCACGAAATACACACCAAGCCCTGACACCTACCTAGCCCTCCTCACATCTCCCTGGCTCCCAAACCCCAGTGACCCATTATTAGTCAGTCCTAGGAAGCTCCATGAATGTAGCAAAAACCCTGGGACCTCCTCTTTACTTGGGCCTCTCCCGGAGCAAAGCTTCTGCTGACTTCGGAATCGCAGTCAGTGTTTGCTCCTGAAGTGAACTGCTTGTGCCGGGGCCCTCAGGTTGAGGGGCTTCAGGGAGCTTCTCAGCACAGTGTGGTCCCACAGTACAGCCCTAGTACACAGGATAAGGAGAGGAGGGTTAGAGACAGAATCCTTCTACTAGGGGCAGAATCTAAGGAAGTAAAGAATTTACCTTGATGTTTAAGAACTCAGAGAAATCTACAGTTCGCTTCCGGCAGCAGGACCAACCCTGATAACGAGACCCAGCTCAGCTTAGATTCCTGGGTGCATTTCCTTTGGGAAGGGCTCTTGCTATCTCCCCCCTCACCTGTACCTCACCTTAAGTGCATCGTGGAAGATTGGGATTCCAGGGTGATGGCAACAGGAATCTGTGGATACCGGTAGCAGGATCAAGAAAGGAAATGACACCAAATGTCACTTCTTACCTCTTCCCCAGGTTTACATGCTACGGCTTTTCCATATAATGTAAAAAAAACCAAACCAGGAAGATTGAAGACCACCCAGGTCAGTTAAACTAGGGCAGGTATGCTGAATGTTTCTACTCCTTGAACAGACTGCCTGCAGATGACCACTCCCCAGCACCCACTAAGCCCCCTGGCAAGGCCGGGATTACTCACCAGGAAAGTTGGTACTGGGGTCAAAGTGCTGCCCACAGCCTTTGTTATGGCACAGCAGCGACATGGAGGCGATGATAAATCACTGAAAGGGTATTTCAAGGAGTCTGGCTGCCGAGTGGGGAACACCTCTTAGTCTGGAAGCTTTTAGCTGCCTGGAAGGGCCAGCTGTGTCTATCTTTAGTTCAGGAGGCGTACACCTCCTAACATGGGCAAGGGAACTTCAACTCGTCTTCCCAGCCAATAGGAAAAAGCTCAGGAGCATTTTAGCTCTGAGGCTCAAGAAAAGGATCAGGCAGAGTAGGGCTTGGAACTTGGGTGAGGTCAGCTAACCACCGAGACCGTTTTAGATTTACCATGCCAATTCCAACCCTCTGACATCCCAGCAGCTGCTCAGAAACAAATAGCAATTGAGACCCCTCCCAGCCCATGGAGGGTACCCCAGTCCCCCAGCCCATTTTTTCTTTCGAAGCAGCTTCCTTCCCATCCTTATTACTTCTGTGTGCCACCAACAGCACCCAATCTTTGCCAACCACTTCAGCCGTAGTATGCACCCAAACCCTGCCATGTTTGCCTAGACGGATGATAAATACTTCATAAAACCCACTGCTCATCTCCTGAGACAGAACTCCCCTCCCTCCCTTCCCCTTCAAAAATAGCACAGAAGATTAAAAGGCTTAAAATGTATTTTAATAAGTTGATGCTGTATTACTGCTCCATTTTCCAGAAAAACTCCAGAGGTATCAGGGACAAATCAAACATGGTACACCAATTTAAAAAATGCACAGCATAACTACCTAAGATAGGCAAGGCTAAGAGCTACTGTCGAACATTCAGCATACAGCAACCCTGTTCCCAAGATTGTACTAGGCCTATCAAGAAAAGCTGTTAACAGCAACATCAGACACAAAATCACCATTCCTGGGTCGTCCCTACCCAAGAAGAAGGAGGGAAGTTAACACAAGATTTTTTTTAAAGATATACTAAAATGAAAATCTCTAAGAGAAAATGTCTTCCTTAGGACACGAAGGGCTAATATATGGGATATAACAGAACCGTATGTATGTTATCTGTGACCTCTGCGGACATTTGCCTGAATTCCCACCTGGGAGTGAATGGAGTGACGGGGCTAAGTTCATCGGAGGATGTTGGTGGGTTTTGTGGTGTATGTGGCAGTGTCTCTGGGGTTAGGGAACTTAAGAATGAGAAAGCAAATACAACAGGATAAACAAAGAACGGAATGATTAAGATTAATGGGGGCTCTAACTGGATCCACGTTGCGATTGTTCCCTCCCTCCCAGGCCCTCAATAATCGCATGAGACTTCAGGAATGCACCACACAGATATGATGAAATGATATACCATACAGAATTCACTTGTTAAATATTGCCCCTCCCTTGCCCTCTGCCTCCAGCACACTCTCTAGAGTAGTACAGGCAGGGAAGACCTAACTATTGGGAGGAATCCCTAACACTTTTCCAGGGTAGAATTCCGGCTAGTCCAAAAAGGGTCCTTCTCTTAAGGGTTTTGGGGAACTAGACAATGCAATTTTATTAGTAACGGCGACGTTTGTTTGGAGCAAATTCAGCCCCAGGAGCTGCACGGTTGAAAGCAGGAGGGGTTCCACCAATTGCCCCTATTCCTTCCATTGTAGCAGCTTGGCCGAAGCGTTCGGTAGTTGGTGGGGTCTTAAAGGGAAAAAGAGTAACATTACGATATAACCTATGTCCTAAGCTTCCCACCCATGTGCAGCCCCTCCCTTGGAGGTCATCGCCACCCAACTTTTCAAGGTTCCTAATGCTGGGGGTGCCTAAGTCTGTTTAAAACTCTGTGGATAGATGTCCCTGAAAGGTTGCCTGGATTACAGACCCACCCACCCACCCTACTTTTAACTTTTTATCCCTATTCTTACTGGCTAAGCAGTATCACACACTAAATTCCTAGGATGGGTAAGTTCTACCTACATCTTGTGCCCTGAACTAGGTACACGGACAAGGGCAGGTCATCACTCTTCTTCAAGCAACCTGAATGAAGCTTATCCTGTTTTAACGTTTTTGACACGACAGCTAAAACTACCTCAGGATTGTATGAACCATAAAGCCTTTTGGATTCACACCTATTTTATGCAATAATGCCTAGCCTTCACTGAGTTCTTGACAAAGAACCTGTTCATCCAGGGTAGCAACGGAACAGTAAGACGGGCCTATCAGAAGCCGCTGCTTATTCCTAATAAAGTATAGGTTGAAACTGCATTTCCTCAAGATTCAAAAATAAAGACCTCGAGGTTACATTTAAAAGATAACAGTGGTTCTAAACACTGTTATCTACAGCAAAATCATGGCAGGCCCAGGGACTGTGGAGGCAAAGTCCTTTCTTCTCCTATCACCATTTAGAATTACTCTAAAGCTCCACATTTTATTACCAATCCCAAGGTTCCATCTGGCATCATAGTGGCAGGTCCTGGAGGAGCTGGGGTACCAGCAGGCACAGGAGCAGGGGGCATGGCGCCTCTGTTATTTATGCCCATAGCACCTAAAGCAGAGTAGTGTGATCAGTACAGGAGACAGATATTATCGGTCTCTTTCTGTTCTGAAGGAAACAATTCAAGATCTTTGGGCTACGACATGGTGCCCCACCCCCCAAAATGATGCTCCCAGAAATGTGAACCACTTCAATCTGGCATATATGAGATGAGCTACATAGTTCAGCAGAGATGAGACAAAAATGGAAATCAGAGCCATTAACCTCCAGATACCTTACCTCCCATAGCCATCTGGCCCATCCGTATCTCCTGCTCTCTCTAAAAAACAAAGAAACACACTTTGTGTCTAAGACAGCACTGCATTCTACTACAATCCACTGAGGACCACACACTAGGGGAAGCGAAGTAAATAGAGTGATAACACATCCCAAGCGCACTGAGACCAAACTGAGGAACACCAACAGCTCCTCGCAAGTTATGCAGTGAGTTCAAAACCAGCTAACAGGACACAAATCAGAGTCTCCTTTTACGTATAGGAGAGTTGAAAGGGGAAAGACGGCTGATTTCTTCTACAGCTCCAACCTGTACAACTGTGAGGACAGCAGGGGACTCATCAAGGTGGCTACGGAACTGGATATACCTCCTCCTGCAGTCACTAAGTCTAAACTGCGCATGCTGGGCCCCAGCTTTTCATCCTAAATTGCGAGTGGGGCAAGAAGAGTTCACCTTCCAACCTTACCTGTCCTTCCTGTGAATTCTTTCTAAAAGGAATTTCACAGACTGAAAAAAATTGATCATAACCTGGTGTATTGTATAGTCCTAGTGGCAGACAGTTCATGGTGGCTTTGTCATATCATGACTGGCCTGGTACAGCATGGGCACAAAAGAGATATACCGCATCAGGGAAGGTTCCCTTGAATCCTTCCTGCTGTCTCCGCATCATCTCTTCCTGCTGTCTCCGCATCTCTTCTTCACGGCGCCTGCGCTCCTCTTCCTGCCTACACAGAGAGTTGCCAAGGTATTTGAGCAGAGGCATTCCAGAACTTGAGCAGACAATAGGGGATTCAGCCACAGGGATCAAGAGCCTAATGAAAATTATCATAGTCCTCCAACAAGCTCAATGTTAAATGTGTCTAGCCCTAAAGCAGCCCAGATATGTCCCTTTGAGGAATAAAAGGTCTCTTTTCCCAAAGGAGCCTCATGAGACCAACATTCAGCCACTTTCTCTTTGGGATAGCCCTGAATAATTCCCAGAACAACAGGCAACTGAAACATCTCCCTTCCAAAGGAAGAACTTCCGAAACAGCCAGAAATGTTTGCCAATGTATTTACAAATGCATGAGGTGGCATGGTGGTAGGAAGCAGGAGTGAGACATCACCTTTTAGAGTTGCTGGAGAAAAGGGGGTGAGGGGGACTACCTGAGCTCCAGCTGCTTTCGTTTTTGCACTTCTTGGTTGTGTAGCTCTTCCATCCTCCGAAGTTCTTCTTGACGCCTCATCAGATCTAGAAAAACAACACACTGATTGAGAGTACTCTTCTTTCTCGTCATATGGGCCCCAAAATGTTCCATAATTAAAAATCCAGGAAGCAAAGGGGATATATAATCCCTGAGTGGCCATCCGAGGTATCCAGATTCCAAAAATAAAGCCAAACCTATTATTTCCTTCTCCACAGAATCCAGTATTCTCTGCCACATCTCCAAGCTCATCTGCCTACCAAGATCAACAAAATATTTCAGAGAATAAAAGTAGAGGTTTAGGCCTTTCTCTACTGATTGATACAAAGAAACTCCGGGAAAAAACTCATTTTGGTTCTTTTTCTAGTTTTAAGACTTATAGGCCTATACTCACCCTGCCTCATTAGCATGACCTGGTGCTCATGGCGAGCAGCCTCCATCTCCATCTCCAGTTTCTCGCGGGCTTCCTTGATGTTGCGGTCGACTTGGTCCTGCTGCTGTTTCTCCATCTCAATAAGTGCCTTCCAGCGCATGGCATACTCATACTCAAAGGAGCCAGGCTGTGCAAATCTAGGTGGCTGCTCCCGTTCCCTAAAGACAAGGTTCCTGGGTTACTAAAACTCTGTCCAAGATTCTAACTACGCAAGGCATTCCTCCTGAGGGCCAAGATAATGGCTGCCAGTGAACACATATAGCAAAGGCCCGCCTCTTTTACACATCCTTTTACAAACTTCCTTAAGAACAGACAAACAGCTAACATGGAATCTGTCAGGATCACATACTTGTGAAATTGCTGGTTCTTTATAACCAGCTTCTCTGGAAGTCCCTCTTCATCATCTAACTGGTCCATGGGCTCCACAGTCACAGGCCGAGGAAATCTGGGAAAAAGAAAGATAAAATTATACCCTACACTAGGCTCCCTCTCTACATCTGCCACTGACACAATGAACTAGTTTTAGAGGTCAGGACTAGACAATTAACCTTTTGAAGGGGTTTTATACCCAGTCCCAAGTAACCAATTCCTTTTAATAGCATTATGTGGAACCTGGAGTTGATAGGATCAAGTCAAGCTGTAGACCTCTGAATGCAGCCTCAAAAAAGATGTTCAAAGTAAGTAGATACAGTACCTAAGTGCAGCCTAAATATCTGGGTATCTACAGAACACCAGACAACAACCTGGCATAAATACCAACATGTTGCATGCACAAAACAACTTTCAGAATTATAAAACTTCAAAGGGGAGATTTAATACTGATTTAATGACGACCTGCTGAAGGACTGAAAAAATTTATTTCTTAATCCTCACGCTACTTGCATTAATTTAAGATTGCACTGAAAAACCCTACTAGAAAGCTGAAATAGTATCAACAGTCTTTAAATGAACAAAAGAATAGGCTAACTCCCCAGACCACAAAAGGAAGCAGCTATCTAGGGTCTGTTTTTGAAAATGACCCCTCACTCACGTAGTTAGCAGGAAGGAGCCTTCACTGCATCTGTCCAGAGCTTTCCGAGCAGCTGGCTTCCCTGAGAATTCAACAATGCCTTTTCCAGAGGGCCTTCCTCGATCATCAACAATGACTACGGCCCTCTCCACCTGGCCGAACACAGAAAAGGCTTCCTCCAGCAGTTCGTTGGACACATACTGAGGAAGGTTTCTAACTGTAAGGGACGCACTATGGCAGGCAAAGCGCACACGCAGCTGCTTTCCACGGAGTGGCATATTGTCCAGCTCCACTTTAGCAATCTCCGCCAGAGTTCTTGTTTCCTAGAAAGCAGGGGAAGTTAGAATAATTCAGTTTGAAAGAACAACTGCAGTTATCAAGAATCTAAAGTAACACAGCTCAATACAAAATGCCTCAAAATAACAGGAGTTTGGCTACAAGTGTAGTAACAAACATGGATCGAACTGGGAGAAGGGAACTCTATGTTTCAGTTAACTCCTTGGTTCGTGTAAGTGCTCTGACAGCCTTACAATAATCCAACTGGAAATCCTAAAGTTAGCAACACTTACATGGCCACCAGTGTCACAGGTTATTCTCCCAAGTGGTAACAGATCATGTGGACAACAATGACCAGCCTAAAACCTACCCTTACAATACAGTAGCTAGAATATTTAAATTTCAGCTAGCTACATACAAGTTACCAGAATCACTCATATCGTCCAAGAGGCCTTTTTAGAATCACAGACCTCGATGGGATCCCCTTCGCATTACTGAAGAGGAACCTGAGCCCCAGAGAACATGACTTTCCTGGAGTCTTGAGTGAGTGGTAAATCCGGAAGAAATACTAGTTCTGACCACATCATGCTCCCCACTTGTGGTGACAAATGATGCCTAGAAAGGTGCCCCCCTCCCCACACTTTACATGTTTCCTAAATCAAATTAGATTTTTTAAAAGGGCTCTACACTTAAAAATAATTAAGACGATAAATTTTATATGTATTTTAGCACAATTATATTTTAAAAAATAGATACAAACAAAACTGTCCCCTCATGGTTTTAAAGAGTCTTAAGTGAGACGACACATGTAGTAGAAAGGCTCTGGAAATAAATTATATAAGCTTTAACCATTACTAAAATAAAAATTTTTCCATTTTTCCCAGGAAAAAACCCCTAACTACTGAAGGGTAGTAAATAGGGGAAGAGTATATGTAAAACAAGATGAACTATGAGTTGTTAATTCCTGATGCTGAGTAGTATGTGCAGGTTCAATACACTATTCTGTCTACTTCTGTATGTTTAAAATTCCCCAATTAAAAAAGTTCCAAAGGGCCTACTTTAGTCCTAGTATCTTAGGCAAATAATCCTATGTTATTCTTAAAACAAAATAAAAACCTCTGAGATTTTAAGAGACAATCTGAGATTTACTAATTTTCCATACCCATCATTCCCCAGCTTTGCTCTATAAACCTACAGTTGCTTACCAAGCGGATAAAGCCAAAGC
>VMDR010023456.1:0-15545 GCA_007922815.1 Macrotus californicus | reverse complement strand
TTAGACAGTCTACTTTTTAAGCACATCAGCATAATTCTTTGAGGTGAACTTTCAGATATCAAATAGCTATCTGGAACATCAAGGACGTTTACTCCTTATGATTATACTTCCAGCATATTTTAAAGGAAAGAGGATTATTTATGGTATGTCCAAAAGTCCTGAATTATCACTACTTTATGAAAAGTATAAATAGATTCTTTCCTTTTATTTCAGGAATTACAGCATATTGTTAGATCTCAACATATCCGAGCAGAAAAACGTAAGTATGGCTCTGTATGAATATCTGAAATCTCATAAGGTCACTACTCTTTGGGCTAACATGGTTTCTCTCATATCCAGCTACAGTGGAAGGTTCATGGTTAGATCTGGCCAGGAGGAGCAAGCCTGATACTCAACCTTATGCTCATCTTACTATTAATGCCACTGACATCCCATCAGGTAAGTTGCATTTGTCTCCAGCTTAAAAAGTATTTTGAGTCATTTATCAGCCCCATTTGATTACTCAGACCTATTATTAGCCTGTTACCAAATTTTTGAGAACACGTAACTTCTAGATCAGAAAAAAGATCATTTAGTCTTCAGTGGGTGATCCACATTGTGAAAACAGTGATTCTCAATCATGTCAGAGTGGACATCACCACTATATTCATTTTTAGATAGTCAGAGTATGTTTATTTTAAATGATTGCCAATTGAGATTGCGTAACTGGGAAGAACAATCTCTTATTACTCTCATCTATATTTAATCAAGCTGAAGGTGACACATCCCCATTGATGACCTGGGACATGCATGAAGCCATCCAGGTAGTCATATACTCAACCATCTCCTGCAGAGTTCCAGGTATGGGCTCGACAGAGTGATATTTAAGAGGCAATAGCTCTCTAGAAAATGAAACATACTCCTCTTTCAGTGGACAGAGATCTGATGATCTTTTGGAAATGAGGAAGCCCAGAACTCTGTGTTGTCATGTACCTGAATGCCCCAACCATTTCCTCATATAATCCTTACTGCTTACTTTTGGGATATTGGAGCATCAAAAAGATTACAAAGAACATTATGATAGAGTGACAGTTGAACATTATTGCTATTCTTCTTCTTCTTATTATTATTATGCCATTTATTCAACACACACTATTGTATCAGGCATTTTACTCTGTATTCATTATCTCTAATCCTTGCTACAACCTTGCAAGGTAGTGATTATCATTCAGATTTTGCAGACAGGGAAACTGAGGTCCACATAGTTTACCTGTTCAAGGTCACAGTGGTAGCAGGATTAGAAGTTGAGTTCCATTCTAGTTGATTCCCAGATTTATGCTCTTTATATTATAGGTTATTATCTAAGTACCTTGTGGCCAATTGGATTTGTCAGAGGGAAATAAATTTCAAGCTCTTATGTTCCTCTTTTTTCTGTGAAAAGTAGATTAATGTAGTTTTATTAGGCAGGGGCTCTAAGTGTGACTGCCTGGTTTGTGGCCCCACTGTGCTATTTACTGGCTGTGTGACCTTGTGCAAATTATTGGACTCATTTGTGCCTCAGTTTCTTCACTGGGCTGGTGATAGAGTCTACTCATGGTGGCTAGGAAGATTTGATGAGGTAATGTACTGACATTCCTACATGGAAGCTGACATTTAGTAAGCACCCAGGGAGCACAATTTGTTATTAGTGTTTGAGTTTAATTAAATAATTACACATATTCTGTTTTGTTCTAAAAATGATTTAAGGCAGATATTTCTTAGAGTTAAAAAAATCCAGGTTTTAGTAAGCAATTTTGAAACCACTATCATCATAACACGAGCTGTGAAGCGATTTTTCCTGACTGCAGACATAGAAAGTGTGAAACTGACTCTAGTTTTCAGGAGATTTTCCTAAACTATTCATTCTGTTGCAGATACTTGCTTTATAAACAAATTTTCTCTGTGTGTGTGTGTGTGTATGTGCCTTTTGGTGGAGCTACACTAATTTTCTGAGTGTAATACTATTTCGCATGTTGGCATTGCGATCAAATGGATACGATGTATCAGGTGTGTGTGCTATGAGCGTACTCAGCATCTACCTCTTCAGTTCATTTTAAAGGGCATATGATAAATGTTGCATTAGACCGTGTGCCAAAGACTGTTTGGCAATAACAAGCATGTTTTACTTTCAAAGCTCTCTCTCTAGGCACCTAGCATCAAATCATTGCCAAAAAATAAGGCAAAATTTCTGGTTATTTTCCAGTGGTTATTGAGTTTGAGACTGAGTGAAATACGGTAGTTTACGCTTCTGTTTAAGAAACTAGAATTTGCTCCTCTGGCTGAACCAACAGCCCCTGAGTCCAATTTATTTTTATCTCCCAGTTTTGGCCAGTACTAGATATTTCAGAGGAAGATAGCTTTAATTTTGCATGTTCATTTTGGGCCTCTGCTTAATACTTAATTACACATAAGGAAAATCAGAATCTTCCTTCTATTGACTGTTAGCTTGTGCATTGGCAAAGGTTTTTGAATAAAATGCATTGAAATGTGTTTTGTGAGGTCAGAATATGTGGCTTTCTTTAGGGGGATCCTCAGGTTAAAAATTTGTAGAGGCCTCTTCTCCAACCTAACAGCCATGGCCATAGAGACTGGGGGACTGGGATAAGAGGTCATACCATGCCTCATTAATGATGGAAACCCAAATTTGCTATGAGAGGCCCTTTAGCGTGACCGCAACATCATCTTTCATCTTGTCTCTCCCTGTTGTCTGTTCAGGAGTCATCCTTTCTCCTCTGTGCACTGTGTGTATTCTATCCTTCACTCAAGCAGTTTGCCTCACTGACAGTACTCTCTCTTTTCTCAGCTCCCCTACATTTGATCCAAGTCCTCCATGTCCTCTGGCTCCTTTGTTTCTTCCCGGGGCCGACCTCTCCTGATTGCCATTAATTTCTGGAGCTTTCACTGTCAATTGCTTCAACTGAACTTCACCATGGACTATGTGACATGCAGAAATGAAAATGTTATACTTTTCATTGTATATGCCCAGTTCTCATTTTCTCCACTACTGGTGGTTAGTGCCTTGAGGGTATACTCCTTGGTAGAATTCTCAATTATGGGAAAATGGAATCTCCATAGAAATCACAACATCATTTATTGAATGGTTGATCAACTAAATTGATCAGTGAATGGATGAATGAGTGGATAAAAACAGATGTGTTTCACAGGAAATGATACTCCTTCCACCCAACTTTAGCTAACAGTGGGGGTGGTGTGTACTCAAGGGTCCCATCTTCTCTCCTCTCCAGTTCGTGTTCCTTCCTTCCCTTCCCAGGCCATATCTCTGAGCCCTTGGTTTAACATTAGCAGACTTATCCCATTGAGAGGGTAGACTTCACCTTTGCCATTCTGTTGCTCTCTAACAGCTGTCATAGGAGATAAACTATAAGACAAATAATTGATTGTATAAGAATTGAATTCAGGAGTAGGGTGAGAAGGAAGGAAATGTGATAATTTGAGGTGGAAAATATCTTTAATCTTGTTAGCTTTGCCAATGGATTGTGTAGCTATTTATTAGTCTGGCAAAATTACTTTACTGGTATTTATGAGGATGTGATGAATAGTCTTGGAGTCTCACCTTGACTCACTTAGGACCATGGGGTGGCATTTATATTTGGGATGTTTGAATCTGGGATGACCAGAGGTAGGACCTCCAGTGAAAAAGGACATGTGTTGTTGTGGGTCCTGGAGGCAGCAGAGCCTGTAAAGTCTTCTCAGGCTCATTCTGGCACCTTCCCATGGATGAGATGTGGATTTCAGTAAATATACTGTCCTTGGACAGAAGGATTCCAACCTGGGTCCTTCACAGGCTTCACTTCACTTCACTTCACTTCACTTCACTTCACTTCACTTAATATGGGTTGCCCCACTGTTGCTTGGCCTCTGTGCATTGTTTTTCATTTGCCTAACCACCTGGTTGGTTCTTGGAATAGCCTGGTTTTGAGATCTTCAGACCATATTCCAGGCTGCCTAATGGTCCTCTAGAAACATTAGAGCATTCTCCTTTTTGTGGCTCTCTAGAGAAAGCTTCAGGTGTTCAAGGCTCCACAGGATTTGGACTAGTCTGGGAAGATAGCCAATATGTATCATTGATTCTGCAAGGATCTCCCCAAAACTCACTGTAACCAGGGGGTTGCCAGCTCTGATGGATCCGTGGAATCTACTTTAAGCTCAAGACCCATCATGGGCTGATTTGTTTTTTTGTGGGTGGCAGGCAGCAATGAACTTCTCTTTAGCTGCCTTGGCTGCAGAGACTAACCCAAACCCAGTCTTAGACTGCTCAGCTCTGTTTCGCCTTGTTGAAATCTTAACAGATGCCAAACTCAGTTTAGTATATGTATTTACAAGATGTTTTGGATGATAAATGTGTTTTTGGACTTTCCACAGCATAACAACTTCCCCCCCCACCAGTTAATACCTTGTTGAGTAATAAGTGTCCCCACAAGCACAAATGATTGATTAATTGGGTATCCAGGTATTGACAACTTTTAACCTACCACAATACACTAAAGACCTAAACTGTTAAAAACATGGGACACACTGCTGATTTAGAAGATTCTTTAGAAACTTTCAGCACTCCAGAACAGCAGCATGAGGATGGTTGTCTTCACATTTCAGGGTAGGAAGGGGCTAAAAAGAAATTTTGGTCCATCAGGAGGGGTTCTGTGACACTTTGGTTGTGAAGGATCCTGTGAAGTTGTGAAGCTGGGGAGTGCAATGGCAGGAATGTTTTCTTCTTGAACTCCCCTGGGAGCATCTTTTCAGTCATGTGAGACTGGGAGGCATTTGGATTGTTGAAGGTGGGGAAAATCAGCAATGAGGATAGAGTTTTAGGAGCTTGATGTTTTGGTCAAAGTTACTGTGACCCAGACTTTCACTTCCTTCTACATACCATTTCCATGAATTGAAAGAGAAGGTGGAGTCTGTGAAGTATGAAAGTTCCCAACCTTTCCTTAATTCCTGCATCCTGTCTCTGCTGCCTTCGGCTCGTTCTCTTTCTTCAACCTTGAATGACTTTCTGCTTCTGTTGGCTGCATTCTATTACTACTTTGAGTTCTCAGGCTCAGTAGCAACTCAACAAAGTCATTCTTGATCCCTCTAGGGGACCATCTCTCCTTCCTTCAAATTCCCATAGCAATTAGCTGCACCTTTCCTGTCAGAGTTCATGACTGGCTTTCTACCTGAACACATTCCATACTTATCCCTGGTATACTGTAGGCTCCTTGAGGGCAGGAAAAATGAATGCCTACCAGAGAGAATGAAGTACATCTTAATGTATTTCTCCCTTTTTAGAAAATAAACTGTGAAAAGTTATTCTCCTGTTGGAACAATGACTGTTAATGCTATGTTTTTTTCCAGCCTCATAGGATTGTGAGGATGTCCTTGTCATTGTAGGGGTGGATTTTAAATGATGTGCCTCTTCTTTCCTCAGGTTCCCACAAAGTAAGGTTGTCCTCCTGGTACCATGATCGAGGGTGGGCCAAGATTTCCAACATGACTTTCAGCAATGGAAAACTAATAGTCAGCCAAGATGGCTTTTATTATCTGTATGCCAACATTTGCTTTCGACATCATGAAACTTCAGGAGACCTTGATACGGAGTATCTTCAGCTGATGGTGTATGTCACTAAAACCAGCATCAAAATTCCAAGTTCTCATACCCTGATGAAAGGAGGAAGCACCAAATACTGGTCAGGGAATTCTGAATTCCATTTTTACTCCATAAATGTTGGAGGGTTTTTTAAGTTACGATCTGGTGAGGAAATAAGCATCGAGGTATCCAACCCTTCACTACTGGATCCAGATCAAGATGCCACATACTTTGGGGCTTTTAAAGTACGAGATTTAGATTGACCCTCATGTTGTGGAGCATTATCATGTATTTCTTAGGATGTATGGAAATTATTCTTTTAAGCAACTCAAGAAAGATGTATATAGGTGTGTAAAACTACTAAGAGGTATGACCCACATGGTATAAGAGGACTCTGTCTAAGTTTTTGATGCTGTAGAGAGTATGTGTATTTACAACCAGAGGAAGATGTTGGACTTAAGGTGTGTTACAGTCTGAAGGGCTTTCTCACACAGTGGTTTTTCAATTTTGTAATGAATTCCTAGAATTAAACCAGATTGGAGCAATTATGGAAAACTGCATTTAGGCCATGAGAGGGGTTAATTCTCTGGATCTAGCCCTTAGTTATGGCTACTATGCAGCTGAAGTCAAGAGTGTGTTTGTTATCTAATTGCAAATGGATGCCCATCTGAAGGGTTATGTTCTTTTGAATTGTTACATCATGCTGGAACCTGCAAATAAATACTTTTTTCTAGTGAGGAGAGAGAATATATGTATTTTTATATAATATCTAAAGTTATATTTCAGATGTAATGATTTCTGTGCAAAGTATTGTAAATTATATTTGTGCTATAGTATTTGATTCAAAATATTTAAAAATGTCTTACTGTTGACATATTTAATGTTTTAAATGTACAGACATATTTAACTGGTGCACTTTGTAAATCCCCTAGGGGAAATTTGCAGCTAAGGGAAATAATACTGTTTGTTAATATCAACTGTGTTATATTTCTTCATTCTTTTTAACTTAATAGATTTTTCAGACTTGTCAAATCTGTGCAAAAAAATTAAAGTGGATGCCTTGAATAATAAACTGGATGTTAGCCACCAGGTGCCTTTCAAATTTAAAAGCTAATTGACTTTGGAAAGCTGACATTGCCAAAAAAGATACATAATGGGCGACTGGAATCTGTCAACAGTATTTATATAATTATCAAACAGGTGTTTTTCTACAAGTGCTGAAAATTATAAATTTTGTTTTTATTTTAAATGGAAAAGTTATCAGTGGCTTATCAGCAAAAGAATCCCATTTTTTAATTTAGTGGAAGTTATTTTATACTGTACAATAAAAATGTTGCCTCTGAATGTTAAAACATTTTTTGGTACAAAAATAAATTTATAAGAAAATCTGCCTTGTGATTTTGTGCTTCTCTGTAATATCTGTCTTGCTCTGTGATCTTGTTCTCTCCAATATGGTAATGTGGCTGCTATCTTTCCAAAGGTAACAGAGAAATGCAGATTTAATTAAAATTAGGAACCGATTCAATTAAATTAATGAACCTTGGCGTTTGAAAAATACTTTGTGAGGGATTTGTATGCAAGAATGTAGCCAGATAGAAAACAGAGGCTTTTTTACTCAGAAAAGAAAATTTTATATAATACTTATAACAAAAAAATAATGTCTTGCACAAGTTCATAATGCCTTGCAGAACAACGGTTTGACATGGAGGAATCCTGGAACATTTAATACTTTACCACAGTGAGGAAGAATTAACAGTAGACTGGATGATCATCCACATGAAAATTTATGTGGGTGAGCTGTCCAACCCAAGCTAGTTATTCACATGAGAGAGATAAGAAAATGATAAGATGTTACAAAGAACTTGTAAATTATAAAGAGCAGAGCTTAGATGGAGAGACTCAATCATTAGCCAATTTTTTATCACCTATTGTTATAAAACTAATAGTAAATCTAAGGTAGATTGGTACAAAATATGATTTCAGTATTATATAACCCAATGGCTGAGCCCTGGGTTACGGAATATTGATTTTGATAAGCAATTAGAGAATCTCTTCACTCTCCACTGACACAGTCCTGGATTGAGAATCTTATTAGTTGCCTGGGCTCCTATAATGTAATTCTGTCATTTCCAAAGGTGAAAAACATTCATTTGTTCACTCCATGTTATTTGTTGAGCACCAACTATGTGTAGGCACTATAGCAGGCACTGGGGATACTATAGCCCTCTTTCTGCCTTAGAGTAGTTTCTGTTCTGGTGTGGTAAGTGATATGGGCATGTGGAGCATGCTGTGGGAGCAGTGGAGATTAGGACTGAACCCAATCTAAGGGATCACAGAAGGTCTAGAAATGAAATCCAGCTGGATAGCAGGTGGGCTGAAAGGCTCCAAAAGTGAATTTAAAATATCCATTACTATTTTAACTTATTGAAACTAACTCCCTCAAAGATGACCTAAACCTCCAAGTCTAGGGTTGGAAAGAACCTGGGATCTAGTGAGACAATACATGGGGGCACCAGCCAGACTTGGGAACTGATGTGGCAGGTGGTCTGCCATGCCAGGGGAAATCCTCTATAGGGCACTTTGTAATGTGAAATTTTGTGTACATTAAAGGGATTTTTAGAGCTTTGCTGGAATGAATCTATGACAATGAAATGGTATATGCTCTGGCCTGTGTCTCAAAGGGGGCAACTGTATCAAATGGATGTGCTGGGAGGTATGGAAAAGGCCTTCTCTCTTTCCTAGTGATGCTCAAGGCTTTCCTGGATCTGAGTAGCAGGATCCAAACCCCTCCTTTTCCCACTTACATGCGACTTTTTAATTCTGCTTGTTCATTTCACTCACCCCCTTTTCCACTTCCACTCTTGTGCATGTGTTTTGATCCTTTCCTTTTACTCTTGTCTTTTTTCCTCCTAATCCTTGGCTCTTGCCTCAGAGGACAACTTAGCTTCTCTGGTGGTCCTTGGGGAATAAGGAGGCTGCTGCATCTGATAGAAATGCAACCAGATCATGTCACCCTCAGTGACAGCTAACTCAACGTGTTGGGGAGTGACAAGATCATGTCAGGAAACAACATACTAGATGCTATGGCAAATTGGATTGTTTGCTCATTTTAACCACTCCCTTTCAATGTTCTTCACAACACATGTCAAATCTGAAGAAAGGAAAACATGCAAATATAAAGTCATCTATCTTCTTGAGTCAACTTACACAACTATACCAGAGTCAGGCACCCTTGCATCTTTCCCAGACAACACACATTTAGCAATTCTTGTTTAGTGATGTTGCTTCCTTCCCACCTGCCCCTTTTCTTCAGCTTTCTTTTGTGATATTCATCACCCTCAGGCCATCCTAGAATATCCAGGGACCTATTTCCCCAGTGACATATGTGGGAATCTGAGCACCTCAAGCCTCACCCTTTCTCTGTGTTCAATTTCTGATTTGGTTTGAGACCGTGACTTTGGATTATACTTGTACATGTTGCAGACACAACTCTGATTGAACTTGCAGTCCCATGTTTAGCCTGTGGAGTCATTCTGGGTTAGCATTCATGTTTAGCACCAAACATGTCCTTACTTCACTTTCAGCTTTGTTAGTTGATTCTCTATCTGCCTGGCTATGAAATTGAAATATGTTTACCAGTAGCTGCATTTATAAATGCTAATTAGTTATTATAGGGAACCTATCCATGAGTGATGTAAACTCGTGGCTCAGCTCTGGTTCTGAACACAGACCAGACATGAGTGGTGTGCAGGGAACATCCGTGAATAGTTTTCCTGTGGGGAATCAGACATGCATTATTCCTAGGCCGCTTTGAAACTTGCTCTTGCAAAAAACTCCCTCACCTGGGATGGAGACAGCAGAAGTTTACTTTGACTTGGGCCAGACTTCCAAGGTACATGTATAACCAGCTAAGCCACCTCTCCACTTTGTATTTTGTCTTTGAAGTGATTAGCAACATTCTTTCCTTTGCTATCTATAATAGTTAACCACCTAAAGCAAACCTATGCGTAGTAAATGAGGACCATCCTGAATGTAATGGACCTGGAGTTTCAATAAAAGCCTGTCCAGGTGAGGGGTCAAGGCCCCTCTCTCTTGATCATTGAGAGATCGGCCACGCATCCCATTTTCTCCACTGGGTTTCTTTAGTCCACGTGAATTTGTTCGTCACTTGTCCGGGGATATAGGACAAGCATTCCACAACGACACATGGTCTTGCTGGACGGGACCACGACAAGTTATTGATTCATTATATTATGATTTAGCCTTGTGTTGCATTTACAATAAGAATTTTGTACACCTCAAATGTTAGATTTTAGCTATAAAACAGAAATCTATCCTTTTGATTAACATTTTTAATGAGACTTTTACTCTTATATTCTTGTAATTTAAAAGTTCTATTTTCTAATCATCTACCCTCATATTCCCTCTCCTTTGTTGGCTGATTTTCTTTACAGGAGCTTGTTTTATTGCATCTTGACCAGTACTCTAATTATTTGTGGTGACAATTTCTTTGATTTTATCAGATGTAGATTAGTTTTAACATTGTTTATATTGCTGCTGGCTTTCAACATCTATAGATAAATCCTGTAGAATAATTTTTCAAAAAATTAAAGTACATTTAACATACAATATTGCATTACTTTCAGGTATACCACATAGTTATTCAACATTTATATTTTGTATGAAGTGATCTCCACACTAAATCTAGTAACCATCTATCACCATACATGGATGGACTTGGAGGGTGTTATGCTAAATGAGATAAGTTAGACAGTGAAGGATAAAGACCATATTATTTCACTTAAACATGAAAAACAAACAAAGAAGACAAAATAGAATCTTTTGTTTTAAAAATTCAAAGAAGTGTTTCTTCCTGTTGGCAAAGAAATGAGCTGGAATTTACTTACTCGATTAGCAGCACCCAGAGCTAACTGGGGATCAAGCCTGGTTTAGAGACAACAAGTTCCCTTAAAATTAATAAATATTTGAAGTTTATATATGAGGGTCCTAAAATCAGGGCGTCACTTGCTTGGGCAAAACCAGTTTTCTCCCTTTTCCTATAGATTCTGCAGAAGCTTTATTTTCTCAAAAGCCTTATCTCAATAATCTAAATTGGTGGAACAAAAGCTCTTCATGAGACATGAACATCTTTTGGAAGAATGATCATAGATTTGGGCATCAACTGGGTTTGGAATTTAAGCTCTTTTGTGTGGTAACCTTGAGCAGGTGGCCATCATTTGGATTTCACTTCCTGCCTTGTGAAGCAGGAGTCACCCTGACTGTGTTGAAGAGTTGTGAGGATTGACTGGTACATGAGAGAGGCTCAGTAATGGTGGGTGGAGCTGCCATTATTATCCTGTCTTCCCATTTACTATAACCTTAGTCCTAAGGCTCCAGCATGCAGTCTGACCTCTTTTTCTCTAGCTGCTGTGCAGGGCCTGTTGTGAGCAAAGCACTGTGCTCTGCCTTGTGGGAAACACCAGGATAGATATTGTATTAATTTCCCAGGGCTGCCGAAATAACAATGACCACAAACTGGGTGGCTTAAAACAATAGAAGTTTGTTGTTCCCACAGTTCTGGAGGCTAGAAATCTGAAATCAAGGTGTCTGCAGGATCACAGTTCCTCTGAAGTTTCCAGGGAGCAATCCTTCCTGCCTATTCCAGCCTCTGGTGGCTGTTGGCAATTCTGAGTGTCCTTGGCTTGTGGCTGTATCACATCAAGCTCTACTCCTGTGATCATGTGGCCATTTTCCCAGTGTCTCCACATGGGCTTTCTTCCTTGTGTGACTGTGTGTCTCTGTGTCTCCAAATCTTCCTCTCTTCATAAAAATAGCAGTCATGGGGTTTAGGGTCTACCCTAATCCAGTATGACCGCATCTTATAATACTTTGATGCTTTGGGGGCTAAATTAATTCAGGGACTCATGATATAAGGCCTGTGTGCTTCTGAGTTACAATACCCTAGAGGCTGGAGAAAGTGTATCAGCTGGAGGAGTCAGGAGCCTGCATTTTTAGTCCAGAAAGAAGTGACTTTGCCCCAGGGTCCTGCCTTTCACTGTTTACAGTGTTCTACTTAGATTGTGTCCAAAATTAGGAACTGAAAAACCCTGCAGGAACCAGGCTTCGTATCCAATATTCTGTGGTTTCCTCCTAACACCGATTTTTCATCATTTGACCAGGAGACGAGTTAAAGGACAGTTTCAAAGAAGGAGAATGTTTTCTTAAACACCTTAACTGAACCCAAGAAACTCAGAGTTAATTTTTTAAAGATGACTTGACAACTTGCTCAGCTTGTTTTCTGCCCTCAACAAGAGAGTAAGCTTGATAGACAGAGACACGTTAATTGAAATATTCCCTTAGCATGTAAGCTGCTTGGGTAGATAGTATCCTGCAGCATAGCTATTAAAGGAGGGGTGTGTGTGTGTGTGTGTGTGTGTGTGTGTGTGTGTGTTTACTGGACTGTTGAAAGGAACCCAAAGTCAGTTGAACATTTTTGCTTGTAATATAACAAGAATTGGTAATAAAGTCTTTTAAAATTTTTTTTATTGTTGTTCAAGTACAGTTGTCTCCATTTTCTCCCCACCACTCTCCCGAGCCCAGCCATCCTCACTTCCCACCCTTGATCCTACCCCTCTTTGGTTTTGTCCATATGTCCTTTATAGATGTTCCTTGATGACCCATTATCCCCTCCCGCCTCCCCCCTGGTTACTATCAGTTTATTCTTTACTTCAATATTTCTGGTTATATTTTTCTTGCTTGTTTGTTTTGTTGATTAGGTTCCACTTATAGGTGAGATCATAAGGTATTTCTCTTTCACTGCTTGGTTTGTTTCACTTAACATAATGCTCTCCAGCTCCATCCATGCCGTCGTGAAGGGTAGGAGCTCCTTCTTTCTCTCTGCTGCGTAGAATTCCATTGTGTAAATGTACTTTAATTTTTTGATCCATTCATTTACTGATGGACACTTTGACTGTTTCGAGCACTTGGCTACTGTAAATTGTGCTTCTATGAACACTGGGGTGCATAGGTTCTTTTGGATTGGTGTTTCAGGATTCTTAGGGTATAATCGCAGCTGTGGAATTCCCAGGTCAAAAGATAGTTCCATTTTCACTTTTCTGAGGAGATTCCATACTGTTTTTCACAGTGGCTACACCAGTCTGCATTCCCACCAACAGTACACTAGGGTTCCCTTTTCTCCACATCCTCTCCAACACTTATTGTTTGTTGATTTGTTTATGATGGCCATTTTAAAGTCTTTCTTTTAAAACAGAAATTTGGTGTTTAAAAACCTAAGAATTCTTTTTTTTGAACAGTTTTTTTAATAAATATATACAAATCAGTTACAGGCACTTGAAATGTCTTTGGCTGGAATAACTCAACATTGCAAGAAAATGTATTCACAGAGTGTCCAGGCCCAGGCTGGTGTCAGCAGGCAATGATTATGGTTTGCTCAGTCTCTCTCAGAAAATGGGCAGTTCTGGAATTAGGCATCAGCCAAAGCCATGTTCTCAGGACAAAATTCAGGACTGCTCTGATGCAATTTGCTGGGTCTGCCTTTGATAACCACATAGCAAAACATTGTTATCACCGTCATGAAGAGGAAGTAACTGGTGTGCATGAGATGCAACTTTATTAATGAACAATCATCGTCTGGAACAATAACTGTGAGCTTGGGATTTAAAACATAATAGACTTTTCCAATGGCGCCCTTGTAACACCAGAAAGGATTGTAACCTTGAGCGTATTTTGTGTTGGCATCTCTGGCAGTCGTGAAGATCTTGTACCAGAGTGTGGCATTGCTGTATGTGTCTGGAACGCAGTGCGGTGGCTGTACGGTCACAGGAAACACTCCAGGGTTGGCTGTGAGGGTCATGCAGGAGGTGAACACCACCTACTCACAATGGCCGTGCAGGGCACAGTCATCCGAGCTCCAAGCTGAAGGCAGAGTAAAGATATGTTTATCTCCTCGTGGGCTTCCTTGCCTGAAAGTCCAATCTGATTCCCTACAATGGTTGAATACAGATGGGTGGCATTGCGAGAGTACCCTCCAAAAGGTTTGAGTGGGTCCAGGGTGAGAGTGATTGCAACTGAGATGTTAACCGGGCCCGAATCCTCCAGGGCCTGGGGGGACTGGGTGGACAGTCTGACCTGCCCACTGCTCATTGTGCTTTCCAGAGTTGTGGTGTCATTTGTGAGATGCTTCAATGTTTCATTCTCTGATACACATAAGTCCAAATCATTAAACTGCAGCAAAAAAGTATTACAATCCTCTGTCATTTCTGGTGACTTAATCTCCTTGATTTTGAAGAAGTAGCCCAAGGTCAGGAAGGCTATTGCCATGGTGCTTACACTGATCATAAAGACCACCAGTGGGGGCCGACTGCTGATGTAGAGCTTCAGGTTCTCCAGGGGGTTGATGTTAAACATTATTCTGATCATAAAAACCTAAGAATTCTTATTTAAGCCTGAAATATTGGTCCATAGAAATCTAACACTATGAAGCCTGTAGAAACATCTACCAGCCTGAAAAGAGGGTGAAGCTTCTGGCCAACCACCATAGCACAAACTCTGATTTTTGATCAGGAAAAGTCAGCAAAAGGAAGTGAAACAAGCAAACATGGTTAGAAAGCCTTTCTTACCTATGCTTTATAGTAAAATCCCTTGGAATTTGTTGTGCACTGCTAATATTAATGTCTACAGACTATAACTTATTTTTATAGAAGACTTAGGGAGATTCATGTGGTCGGTGTCCCTGAAGGGTAAGAGTTGTTCTTGCCCTAGGTTTACCAGAATGCAGGTGCTGAACTATAAGGGGTAGACCAATCTAGTCCACTTTAAATGAATATTTGAAGGTATTCAAGATTTTTTTTAGGAGAGAAGAAGAGGGCAGAGAGGGGGTTGTCAGTGGCAACAGTAAATCTCCTTTTGGCTTCTTTGAACAGTTCAGATCTGGTCCAATCTGACCCAAACTTGCTTATCCCACTCAAAAAAAGAACTCCTGAGTTCATCAGAATCCCCCTGCATAGTTCCTTCTATTAGAGGAACATGCTTAGGAGTCTGACCCCCAAGGATGGCCCAGGAGCCAAAAATGAATTCCTTCCCGGTACACAGAGAAGTAAATATTTTCTTTATCTCTGACTTACATTTCAAGTGCCCCAGGCGCCAGCCCCTTCAGCCCAGCCACTTTAGCTGTGTAACACATACCACTGCAGTTACCAGTCCTTCCACAAAGAAGAGTTTCCCTTCTCATCACTGAAAAGGGCTTATGGAAGGTCTTACATCAAATTGTCAAAAATTATCAATAGACTATTTTTTGCTTTTTGAAAACAATTTTCATTGTATTTTTTACATTATCATTTAATTCCCTTGTACCCCATCCCCCTGCAATCACTACACTGTTGTCCATGTCCATGAGTCCTTTTTCCTTTCTGCTCTATCTGTCCACCCTAACTCCCCTCCCCATAGGTGCCATCCTGTTCTCCATCTATGAATCTGTCTCTGTTTTGCTAGTTTGTTCATTAGATTCCACAAAAAGGGAAGTCATATGGTATTTGTCTTTCTTTGACTGGCTTATTTTACTTAGCATAATGTTCTCCAGGTCCATCCATGCTGTCGCAAAGGGTAAAATTTTCTTCTTTTTTATGGCCAAGAAGAATACCATTGTATATATGCTCCATAGTTGTTTTATCCACTCATCTACTGATGGACACTTGGGCTGCTTCCATATCTTGGAGCCTATAAATAACACTGCAATGAACATATGGGTGCTTATGTTCTTTAGAATTAGTGTTTTGGGTTAATGCATTTCCATGCATTTTATTTTCTATATCCTTTTTTTTAATTTATTTTTATTTTTTTAAATTACTTTATTGTTGTTCAATTACAGTTTGAATTTTCCCCCCACCACTCTCCCCCCACCCCAGCCAATCCCACCCCCCTC
>VMDR010023455.1:0-15594 GCA_007922815.1 Macrotus californicus | reverse complement strand
AAATGTAATTAGAAAGATCAACACAAACTCACAATTTTTGCAGCTATGACCACTAAAATGGCCTAGAAGCAATGAGTACTTCTAGTGCCCAGGTTGTGGTCACTAATGCTATAATCTATTAAAAGAAACCAGAACTCCAATGTAATGGATGTTTTGGGGACAATTTTGGAAATTTGAATTATCTGGTTACTAGGTAAGAATTTACTAAAACAAAAAGGTAGAGATAGAGGCCTGAAAACAAAGCATGTTGCAGAATAATATGTGTAGTGTTCCACTGCCAGGATTATACCCTAGGAATTCCAAAACAGCAGTTCAAAAGACCCTATGCACCCCGATGTTCATGGTAGTGTCATTTACAACAGTCAAGTACTAGAAACAGCTTAAAAGCCTATCAATAAATGAGTGGATTAAAAAACTGTGGTACATTTACACAATGGAATACCATGCAGCAGAAAGAAAGAAGAAACTCCTACCCTTTGTGATAGCATGGATGGAACTGGAGAACATTATGCTAACTGAAATAAACCAGGAGATGAAGACAAATACCATATGATCTCAGCTATAAGGAATCTAAACAACAAAACAAACAAGCGAGCAAAATAGAACCAGAGACATAGAAATAAAGAACAATCTGACGGTGACCGGAAGGGAGGGCAGAGGGGGCATAAAGGAGGAAAAAAGGGGAAGGATCAAGGAACTTGTATAAAGGACCCATGGACAAGGACAATGGTGGGGGAGGATTAAATGTGGGAGGGGTAGGCAAGGCAGGGAAGAGCAACAGGGAAAAACGAGGGCAACTGTAACTGAACAACAATGAATATATATATATAATATATATATATTATATATATATAATATATATATTCACAGCATATTAAGCATCACAAGTGCAATGGTTAGATGGAGTTTTTATTTTTTAAATTTTGTCTCAATTTATTACATGTTTATACTTAACATGATCTGCTTTTATTTTGAAAAGGAAATTTAAGAAGTAGCATTGTCAACTAGTTCACTGATGACCTAGGACATGGTGGACAGAAGCCAGGGCGCCTGGGGTGAAGAATGGCTAGGCGTGGACACCGTTAAGTGTGGACTACTCAGAATGAGTCAGGCACATGAGAAAGCAAGGACAAAGGAGAGTAATTAAAAGCAGACACCCTCATCTCCAGGCGAGCATTCTCTGCCATAGAGCCTTGGCACTGGCTTTGTTTCCTCTCTCCAGAAGATGATTTCTTACAGGCATCCATGTGACTTACTCAGTCACCTCATTTCAGTCTTTGTTCAGATGTCACCTTCCTGCTAAAGCCTATTCATAATCACAACACTTTCTCACCCTATCATTCCATCCACATATACAAATCCCCTTCTCTGACCTTATTTTTTCCATAAACCTTAGTAAATTTCTTATGTTTTGTGTAAGTTTTTATTGTTTATTGCCTATTGCCTCCACTGGAATGTAAGCTCACTTTAACATAAATTATTTGTTTTGTACACTGGTATATGCCAGACACCTAGAACAGTGGATGGGCACTTAGTGTTACTAGATAACTATAAACAGAATTAAAAGAAGGGTTATTTAGTGTTGGAAGAGACCTGAGCACATTTATGTACCAACCTTGACTATTACCAGGGAGAAACACAAACCCAATTAATGAACTTCAGGATGAGAGAAGTAATCCTTATGAAATTCCCTTTGTATCTTCCTAGAGTGTATAGAGTAAGAACAAAAATGCTGTTCAGAACATTTTACAGGCCAATGAAAGAGTGAACTGATTACCATGTGCGTCCTTGCTATTTGACCTTTACTTCTAGTAATACAAAAGTCATCGCCGGAACAAACAGCTACATAAAATTTTGCTGGAGCTTTTTCAGGAGGGGGAAAGCAACTCATTGCCTTGGCATCAGGGCATTTTAGAAACACACAGTAGGCTGGTACTTAATATCACTGAAAAACAAAGATCCAGTTAATTTCATTTACTGATATGGTATACTGAACTAGCTGCACTTACACTATGGAAAAAGAATCAGTAGAAACTGCCAAGGAGGTCTACTTGAAAAAAAGTTTTGCCTTTCACCACCTGGCTTATTTCACTTAGCATAATGCTCTCCAGTTCCATCCATGCTGTCACAAAGAGTAGGAGCTCCTTCTTTCTTTCTGCTGCATAGTATTCCATTGTGTAAGTGCACCATAGTTTATTGATCCACTCATTTACTGATGGGCACTTAGATTGCTTTCAACACTTGGCTATTGTAAATTGTGCTGCTATGAACTTACCTATAAGTGGAACCTAATCAACAAAACAAACAAGCAAGCAAAATATAACGAGAGACATTGAAATTAAGAACATACTGACAGTAACCAGAGGGGAGGTGGGAGGGGATAATGTGAGGAAAAAGGGGAAGGGTTTTCAGGAACATGGACAAAGGACACTTGGACAAAACCAAAGAGGGGTAGGATCAAGGGTGGGGAGTGGGGATGGCTGAGGGGGCGTGGATGGTGGGGATAAAATGGAGACAACTGTACTTGAACAACAATTTTTTTAAAAGTTTTGCCATGAGGCTTATTTATTTCCTTAATATTCATTTTAATATTCAATAAAAATTTAGCTGTAGATAAAAAGGAAGGAATTGTATTAAGTCAAATTCAAGTCAACAAAATAAATTTTTATTAGGGTCATCAAAAGACTTAGAAAAAACTAAAGTCATAAAGAAGATAGTAGTCTCAATCAAGATGAACAGCAACTATAGTAATAACATAGAAACAGAAAAGTATGAATTTGATCTATTCCAGATCTCCTAGCATTTCTTTAGATTCAACGTCCTGAGATTTCTTTGGGACTGCAATCTTTATGACTTTTTGATAGTGATTGTTTTAGCTCCTGAAAGTCCTCAATTTTGCTGTTTTGTTTCTATTGTTTTTGGATTTTACTTTAAAGTCATTTATTTAAATCTGGCTATTAAATACCTCTAGTCTCAGAGGATTGTTCTTACATGATCAGTGCACAAGTACACACAATTTTTATTTTTGTCTTGGTTTTTTGGGTTAGGTCTTATTGTATGTTTAATGTAAATACAAAATTATATACAAATACACATACTGCAAGCTTATAAATAAACTCAAAACAGTTTAATACATAGGAACATATTTGTATTTGGTAAGGAGCAATCATTTCATACTTTTCTTAAAATAAAAAAGTTATAAAATGGATTCTTTGGATATTAGAATCAAAGGAGCTTAACTTTCAAAATCTGAATAAAAGCTCAGAGGTCACAGAGAATAGAAATGACACAGAATCTCACTTTGAAAGAAAGGAAATAACAAGAAGTAGAAAACATTACATTTTACTGGTAGAAACAATGTCTTATCTAAGACCAGAGATATTTCAACCGGTGTGCCACAAGAACTTTTAAAACATGCAATACCTATTTAGTCA
This sequence comes from Macrotus californicus, assembly GCA_007922815.1. Lineage (NCBI taxonomy): Eukaryota > Metazoa > Chordata > Mammalia > Chiroptera > Phyllostomidae > Macrotus > Macrotus californicus. The sequence goes on along the minus strand of VMDR010023455.1, from coordinate 12,160 downwards.
GGGGCACTGACCTCTTTCCCCTTACATTGACAAATGAAAAATGACAACAGCCAACACAACAATAGCCATCAGGGGTGAGTGAATTAAAATTATACCTATTTTTTTCTCAGATTGGCAAAAAAAATATTTTTTTGGTGTGCCACAGAATTTTAGTAATCAGTTTATATGAGCCATGAAATGAAAAAGGTTGAAAATCACTGCCTAGGACAGATCAGAAGAAAAGTTTTTATCAGAAAAAAAAAAAACCTAATGAATATGACATCATTAGAAAACTTGTTAAACATTAGGGAAAATTGCCAACATAGTAAAAGAAACAAGGAAATCAAAGCCTTTAGCTGCCATTTTATAGGGCATGTCACTCAGAAAAACATATGCCACTTTGTTCCATTGTTTGAAGAAAATATTGATAGACCAAAGTTGATGTCTCACTGTTTTAATCTCTTGGAAACTTCCATTTTTGTGCTCTTCTCATTGAGGTGCATTTGTCACTGCCAGCTAATACATTAACAATTTAGGTGAGCATGTTAATGGTAGTTTCAGACTTATAGGATGTCAGTTAATTGACACATGATTGATACCCTAGGAGCTCAGGGAAATACAAAATCTTTTTAGGTTACTGTTCATTGACTTCATTACTGTGACAATACAAGTAATCATTCCATGTTATGTACAAATTAATGGATGTTCTGAGAATCCACTCATAGTCCAAGGTAATGACAATATGTAGGACAAACCTGGCTTGCCTGAAGAAGAGGTAGATTCGATTAATTATCTAATATAATAAAAAACGACTTTAATAGGTTACATAGTCCTTCATATTAGAAAAGGTCTAAATCTATTAGGTATGAATTTTGACATGCTTACCAGAAACTTAGGCAAATTCAGGTCAATCGGTGGTTGTTACAATATTCCTGGATGTTGTCACAGGTTCACCCTAAGAACTGGTTCTCTATGAAAACAAATCAAAACCTGCCCATCTGATTTCTTCCTTTTCCACAAACCACACTTGGATAGAATCTGTATCTTGAATGGGATTCTGTTGACTTCAGAGAATTCCAGGTTGAATAAGACACCACCACTATTGCCCAAGACTTCGTAAGAACAACATAGTGTCTTCACATAGTAACTGGATGATGTTAAGGGAATCTCTCCAGGGACTTTAAGGCAATAAAAGACAATATTTTTCCATTTTCTTCAAATAACTTGTATGAAGAAAACTGTCACAGGCATAATTGTCCCTAATTAGGCATCTATAAAGGCAGTGGTTAAAAGCATAATCTCTCCAGAATTTAGTATATGAAAGATACCTCTGATTGCCCACCACACATCCATTAATGTACAAAAATACTGGATAATGCAAACTGCATAAGCTATATTTGCTCACTCTGAGGGCAATTTAGGAACTATTTTTCTCTTCAACTAACCAATACTCAATCCAGAAGTAGACATGAGAGTATTAAAGGGACTCTTTCAATAAAGAACATAAAATTAGGCACCAGATTTATGGTTGGTTCCTGTATGTAGAACTAGAGAATTTAAGGACTGAAATGAAAGAGGAGAGAGAAATGAAGGAAGCATAAGAGAAAAATAAATCATCTTGGGTTTCTTGGTTCTATCCTTTTCTACTTCTTCAGAAGAACCTGATTTTACTAATTAATATAGAAATATGCTCTGGTACCTCTCGTACATGAAAATGAAAACCTCCATTATGCTGGGCATGCCTTTCGGATCCAAGTCCTTTTACTTTTCCCAGATATCTGTAAAGAGTTGTTTCTCACTTTATTTGTATCTTTGCTTACACCCCACAAACTAGAATATTGCTTCTAACTATAGTGTTCTTCTCAAACTGTTGTCATGAGGAATATAGACAATTTCTCCTATGCCAAAGTCAGGGGACCCACTTTTCAGACTTCACTTGTTCAATCTCTCTGTGGCATTTGGAAATACTGACTACTTAATCTAACTTGAAATACTATCTCCTTTGCTTTCTGGGACACCAGATTCTGACTTTCCCACTTTGCTGCCCACTGTTTGTTACTTTGTTGGTGGGCACCCTTTTCTCCATCTACCTTTAGTGTTCAATACTCAAGGTTCCTCCCAGCCTTAGGTCTCTTAGTCTCTTTCTTCTTAGTTGTAGGTTGGGTAATTTCATTCATTTCTATAGCTCAAGCAATCACCAATATGCTGACATACACATTTCTAGCAGGGTTCTTGATTATTTTTTAAAAGATTTTATTTATTTATTTTTAGAGAAAGGAGAAGGGAAGGAGAAAGAGAAGGAGAGAAACATCAATATGTGGTTGCTTCTCATGTGCCCCCAACTGGAGACCTGGCCTGCAACCCAGGCATGTGTCCAGACTGGGAATTGAACTGGTGACCCTTTCGTTTGCAGGCCGGCACTCAATCCACTAAGCCTTACCACCCAGGGCAAGGGTTCTTGATATTTTGACGTGGTTTTGATTCAAACTTCAAAAGAAACCTTTTTATTTTCATTCTCATAATGCTCAGAACTGGCAGTCTCATCTTATCCCTGGGCTTCATCCTACTAAATCAAGTAGGTTTTTATTGTTGAACTGCAGTCAACCATCCAGAAACACATAGTTTATATAATGCTTAAAGAGCTATGGTTTCTAAAAAACAAGAGAATTCCCAAATCCCTTTAGGAAGCTAAAAAATCTGACAAAAATGGCCCAAGCTCAGTTAAATATGAGGAACAAACATCTACCAATTAAGAATATAATTACAAAATTCTAAGTTAAATGTTAGCAACTTGAATGGAGCATTATGTTAAATTTGTGGTTTATTTAGAAATGGAACAAGAAAAAACATAACTATGTAAATAGATGCTCAATAGTCATTTGATAGAATTTAAAATTCATTCTCATGCTCAGGCCTGAAAAACAAAGAGACCTGATTTAATTTATAGCCTCTCCATTATAGCTGTTTTCCCATTGGACAGGTAAATGAATCTTTTTTGGACCAGTTTCATTAATTTTTAAAATGAGTCTGCATAGATTGCCTTAAATCCTTGGTTTGAAATATCAGTACATCTTGTCCTTTATTTTTTATAATATTCTTTTATCTTTGAAATTATACATTTAACTTCTGATCTTCCCACCAGACTTGCATTGCTATCCACAATGTGTAGCTTAATATGTGTGTGTACACAAGCAGTTACAGAATTTATGAGGCCCAGTTACAAAGTGAAAATGAGAATGCTTTTGGCCAAGACAAAATTAAGAATCACAAGACAGTGACAGTAGAGCATTAAACCAGGCATGGAGCCCTTGTAAGCACTAGCACAGGCCCCTGGTGATGACACAGAACACATGTCCATTAAAAATGTTGAACTTGTGTGTGGGGGGGTGTATGTTGTCCAAAATATGTTGAACATTATGCCTGGAAAATTAAGTTATAGGAACTTTGGAAAATATCCATAGACAGAGCAATAATGAGCATTCAGATCTCAGATTATCAAAAATAGTTATAGTTAGGTAAAAATAGTTCAGATAATTAATTAAGAAAATATTTTCAGGTTACCAATAATTGACTATTTTGATTGAAGGCACTAGAGCACCTGCGACTCAGGATGGCTATGAATGCAGCCCAAAACAAAATCGTTAATTTACTTAAAATATTATGAGATTTTTTTGTGATTATGTATCACAATGTATTTAACGTGTGGCCCAAGACAACACTTCTTCTTCCAGTGTGGCCCAGAGACGCCAAAAACTTGGACACCCCTGCTAGAACATTAAAAAAGACACTGATTAACCTTTAACAAGTCTCTCTTTAAGTTGACTTTTATATCATCTTATTTAATTTTTTTCTATTACATTGTATTAATAATACTGAGAATGTTGTCTTCCTTCTTAGTATTGATTGGTTATAATTTATAAACTTTATGTACTGTTTCCATGGTGACTGCTCTGCACAATTCACTGAGGCTATGAGTAAACATAATAGTAATAACTCCATTTCTCTAATCATAAAACATCAGCATATAAAAATTCACAGACATTTTGTCCTTGCCCATATGTCTTGTAAAAATAATGTTCAGTTTGTCAAAATATCAACCATTCATTTAAGACTTCATTTTGAAATTTTTTTCTGATAGAAAAATAGTAACAATGTGGTGAGAATGTGCCTACTCTTATACAACAAAAATTTCAAATTCTATCTTTTGAAGAGTGATTCTTCCTATTTGGGGTCAGAATGAGGAATTTACATCTTTCCTGGAGTTCTGAATACTTTCTCCTCATGCTTCCCAATGTCCACTTGTGCATAAGTCCTCATTGTGCCAGATTTTGTGGTGATTGCATGAAAAAGTAAGACAGATTTCCTTTTGAGGAAGTTATTGATAGATGTTCTTTTATCTGTCCCTGAAAAGTTAAAAAAAGGGGGGTGGGCAATTTCTATACCTCAATGTCACTATCAGGGATAATAAATAACCAACCTAAGTGTGATTAGGTCCTGAATTCCCTTTTAAAAGTCACTGCAGCGTCCTGTGTCTCCATGCTCATCTCTACCCGAGGTTCCAGTCACATGGAAGTGCTCTGCTTTGCCCACCCATTCTCTCTCCTGCTCTCATTTGTGTCCTCCTCTCCATCTTCCTTGTTTCCCTCTGTGCTCACGTCTTTTCTCTCTCAGGCATGCTCCCATTCATGCCTTCTCTGTCTGTTGTTGTCTCACTCTGTCCCTAAGCAGTCCTGTCTGAATGCCTGAGTCTAGATACTATACTTAGTTGAAGGTAACTTGTCTGGGACAGGGGAGAAACAGGACAGTGTGGCTGGAGCCAGAGGGTCAGAGGGGTAGCAGAGCCCAAGTCACCCAGGGCCTTAGACTTGGGGAATTGGAAGTAGCCAGGCTCCTGTGAGGAGAAAGGGCCACCAGCAAGAGTGAAAGCTGGCCATTCTGGACTGCAGGGTGTCAATGGTTGGCCCACAGACAATTCTCAGAACAGATGGACTGGATTTGGAAGTTTTACAGGTAGAGCTGATGGGACATGACTGTGGATTGGATGGGGGACATGAGACTAACAGACAAACAGGGGATCCAAGTCTTAGGCTTGAGCAATCCTGTCTCTCAATTTCATTGGCATTCTCTCTTCTCCCTCCCCTCTTTCTCTCTTTCTTCATCTCAGAACAGAATCAGGAATGCTCCTATACCCCAGTGAACTCCTGATGGTTCTCAATTCAGAAATCACAAACTCCAGAAACCTTTCTTGAGGTCCTCACACTGGGGCAAAGATGCATCCACACGATGCATGACCCTGCCCCCCTCTTGGCATCAGTTTCTACATGATTCATGATGACTTCTAACACAGGGTTCCACGCATAGACTCTGGAGCCAGAATGGAGCAGGTTTGTGTACAAGCTCCCTCACCAACTAGCTAGGTGAACTCTGCCAAGTTACTTAAGGAAGTCTCGTTCCCACATCTGTGAAGTACAGATAAGAAAACTGCCTACCTCACAGAAAATGTTGCATGAGACCACATGTGCAGAATGCTTACTTAGCGCAATACTCCCACAGAACAAACGACAGATACAGAATAGCCACTATTATTGCCACCGTTACTACTTTACACTACCCACCTTCATTTACGGAAAGCTTCTGCAGACTATCAGAAACCAAACTGACACAGGATATACCTAAATAATTCATGCCTGGGAAAAAAAATTAAGTACTCAATAACACACAGTCAAAACGAAAAGTATGATTTCTTAGCCAATTCAGATAAACGTGAGAGTCAGTTACTTAACTATGGTAGTCGGACTCCATTTCCTCCACCTAATGTGGGCGTTGATTTCCACATCCAAAGATATCACTTACCAGCATAGGTGGACCCACAAAATTATTTTTCCCTAAGGTCTCACCTGAGCAGGTGCATCTACAAAGAGCAGAAAGAGACTGATGAGAGGAGTTGGAGGGGCCGAGGGCGTGACGTTCTCAATCCTTCCTACTTTCTTTAGAAGACCCTTTGGCATTGGCCATCACACCTGTGGCCAGAGCTGCTACGCCCCCTCCCTGGCGTCCGCTTGCAATAGCCCAGCTTTTGTCCTATACTTTTGTCGCTTCCGTGCCACAGTGGCAACCGATGCTTGCCTATTTCAGGAACCTAGATCTGCCAAGGCGGCTAGAGGTCATCTGGGAGGTGTCTTGCCTCGGACAGCTCTAATTCAGAACGCCCCCTCCGTCCTCCCGCGGAGTCCTTCTCTAGTCCTGGTCCAGGTTCACAGAAAGCTCTAGGAGCGGGTCACAGATGCGCAGGGAGGGGAGCCACTGAAGGCGCCCGGTGATGAACCCAAAGCTTGAACCTGCAGACCCAGCACGAAGTAGAAACTGAAAGTACACTGCAGCAGATCCTACGGAAGTTCTAGGAAAGGCAGAGCGCCCAGCCGGGCCGTGGCGTGTGCCGCTCCCCCCCCCCACCCCCTCCCCTGGGATGGATGAAGCAGCGGGCGCGGCGTGGGGCAGAGGAACCAGCCGCAGAGGCACCAGCCGCAGAGGCGGCGGCCAGCCCCGACTACCGGCACCTCCGCGCACACCGTGGTCCTCGCAGTGACCATGGGCTGTGAGAGTCTGCTCCTGCTGCAGCTGCGGTCATCATGACCACGCCCGCCTCCCGCAGACCATGTTCCATGGTAAGCGCTCGGCTCCCAGCGCACAAGTTCGCGCGCCCGGCACGCTGGGGGCTCCGGGGCGCGCGACCGGGCCCCGCGCCCAGGCGCGTCCGGGAACAGCCGGGCCTTGCACTTTGGACCTGTAGAGAGCACTGGCTCTCCCACAAGCAGCCGGGAGCTGCGCCGGAGTCCCCTGGCCCAAAGCCACTGGCACCTGGGGCAGCTGCGCCTGGCAGGCTGCGAGAAGCCATCCCCGACGCCCGCTTTCTGTCCGGGGACCGAGCGCCGCAGCCTCTGCGCGGGTCAGCTGGGGCAGACGGGTCTTGGAGGGAGACCGGGGCTCTGTCCCTCGTCCTCAGCTATGCTGCCCTCGGTCCCCCTCGCACACCCACCCTGCTCGCGTTCCTGGCGCCTCCAGATTACAACTCACCGGCGCCCGGCGTCGGGGAGCACTTGGGCTCCTACACCTCCCAACTCCCTGGAGAAGTGAAAGCGCGGCTCCCAGAGAAGTGCTTTTAAACCCTAAGGGGATAGGACTCTGGAAATCCCCGTTTTCCTCCCTCGGCGAGGCTGGGAGTTTCCATCAAGGGCTGTACCTTGTGCCTTTTGCCGGGATCCAAGTCCTCGGGCTGGCAGTAGGAGAGGCCAGTTTCGGGTTTCTTTTTCTTCCTATGTTATTTGTGCGGATTACAGATCTGAAATGAACAAGGGCGGAGGGGGGCAAACTGGGTTTCCTTGGCAGCCATGTGGTCAGAGTCCAAAAGTTTACTGGAAGAAGAAATGGGACAAAAAGTTGTGAAGGGAGAGAATCTGCTGAGGAAAATTGGACTGTTTTACAGTAAATACTTCCTCAAACAAAAGGAGCCGGGAGGGGGAGAGTGCCGGAATAGGGAGCTGCTCGTTGGTCCTTTGATGCTTTATCTGTGGGTTTTCCTGGCTCCACCGTGGGATCCCAAGAGCACTCTCCCATCCCATAGCTATTGAAGAATCAAGATTTGACATAGCCCAGAATTACCAGATCAGTAACAAAATAAAGGGGCACGGGTTATAGTATAGAAGATAATTATGGAAGAAGATTTATAATGCGCATACTCCAGAAGTTTTAGTTTATGGAGAATTAAAAATTAGGTATATTCTTGTTTTTCTTTCAATGCCCATGGGTCCTGTTGTTACTTCTTTCTGGATCGTTCCTGGTTCTATCTAATCCTTGCGTCACCTCTGACCAGAAGTGGAAGGTAAAACAAGAAAAGGAAGCTAAGGGTGTGCATGATGAACGAGTCCTTATTTTCTGAAATATACCTATATTAATCATATATCATAAATTGTTGTCAGCAAGCAATATTGGAATTCTAAACTTGGAATAATGCTTATAGTAAGTGGCTTTCTGCAGTTTCAATAGAATTCACTAGAAGCTTATGGATAGAGTTATTCTTTATCATTTTTCTTTGCTACTTCATTTGGGAATTAAAATTATTGAGGACCTACTATGTGGCCCTCAACTGTGCTATGTAGTTTAGATAATTTACTCATATTTGAGGACTGAAAAACGGAATGGTAATAAAAACAGAGAGCTAAGAAAGATTAGAAAACTTGAACATGGATAAAAGAGTATTACACACAATACCACATCAATGTTTAAATATCTTGAACAAAAATGGAAAAGATCATTTCATAGGACTAACGGATATATCTTATCACATGTGAGATTTTTTTCTGGTTTCACCTCTGACACACAACCTAGTGAAATAACAGCAAATAATAGTGTCTTTTTTCCTGAGATAAGAGTATATGATGGCAGTGTGTCAGCACTTGGCCAGGAAGTACTGTAGAGAGGTTCATGTGGAGCAAGGTGGGTTGTTGTCCGTTCCCCTTGACTGAACAACACACAGTTGTTGGTGTTTTTTGTTTGTTTGTTTTTTTAGGAAGCAGGGTAAGTTGGTGGCTGAAAGCTGAGTTTCTAGACTCTTCAACCTAACAAACCCGAATTTGAATCTTGCCTCTCACTAGACACTATATTTTGAAAAAAAAAAAACATTTTGGGGGGTTTCAGATTCTCCATCTGCAAAAATGTTAATAATTGGCAGCCCTTAATTCATGAAATGGATATGAAATATTATATGCAATGTCATAGGAGGGCTTCAGAACTGTCTTTAGTGTTTATTATGGGATTTGTGGATAGAATTTACAGTCCAGTCTGAATATGCTTGTGGTGATTATGAGATTTCTTTATGTGAACAGCATCATATTCATTTCTGAAACCTTAAAAAGCTGATTTCCATACAACATATGATTGCTTTATACCCTTCATTAGCATTTTCTTTATTCACCCATTTGCTTGTGTCAATTGATCATATTAAAACCAAGTCTTATACATTCAGATGTTTTCTAATCCATCCTGAATGCCTTTTTACCACTTTTTAAAATTTCCAGTGAAAACAGGTCTATATAATGTTTGTAATAGACAATCAATGAACAGTTATTGGTCTTAAAGGCTGAAAAAAAGATTGAATTTGATGGATTATAGAAACTAACTTATTTATGTTCACTTTGACCCCATAACTTAAGGAGCTGAGGATTGAATGTATTATTTGGCTTAAATTAAAAACCAACAAGAATTTTTTAGACAACCATCATTTTGGTTTAACCAAATTCCCTACTGAAAACAAATTCTCCAGTTTCAATCCCTTCAGGAGATCTAAAGAAAATTCCACAAGTCCAAGCTTGCCTTGCATTATTCTTTATGGTTTGTCTTCTCTGTAACTTAATTAAAAGGTCAAGGTTGGGGGAAGTGTGGGTATTGATATATAATTGGAAGCAAACAAAATAAGTCCTTTTCCCATTGTGACAATGTTAAAGCAAGCTCAAGCCAGGCAATACTAATGTTACTCTCTATGTGGTATGGAGAAGAGTTCAACTACAGACCAAAGTGCAAGTCATTAGCAAGAGAGCAGGGAATCTATGAGATGTAGGTCTGAAGCCCTGTGTGTGCTTGCTGCACTGTCCATGAGCGGTTTCAAATCTAAGGAGTTACTGCATGTGGATGGCCAAGTAGATTATGAGCAATGAGGTACTTGAGAATTGGAAGGGACAATTTAGTCTCAAGTTTTCATTTTACAAATCAGGAAAGTGAAGCTTCAAATATACTCTGTCATTTATTCAGTCCACAACCCGCCATCATACCAAGACACAAACCCCATCTCCACTCTGTAAAACCTCACTGCCCTGCATTGCCCTAGTCTTACTGAGGGTAACTTATTTAACAGTAATGGCAACAAAGGGCACTTCTTACTGACAAGTCAAATTATGTTTTAGAATTTGAAATGTTTTATTACAAAAAAAAAAAGACTGAATTTTCCACCAAGTCATCATTCAAAAGTATTGATAAAATGCCTTTCAGTGAATAAACAGGCTTATGTGAATTTGGAAGCATGAGTTATTCAACGCTGAGGTGAAGTGGACACAGCAGCTAGTGCTCTATATAGAAAATAAAACATCCTCTTTTATTAAAGCATCGAAGGTGTTCCTTTGAAATAACATTTATGTATAATGGTAAAAAAAATGCCTCTATTTCATTCTGGTATTTAATTTCTTTATTGTATTTCCCTTAAAGTTCCTTTGAAGTTATATGCTATATAACTTTTTTTTTTTTTATCATCTAATCCTCCCAAAGTACACCATGGGGACACCTGTAAGGTGACAGAGAAAAGGTAGTTTCTCTACAATCCATACAAATCTGATTACAAAGTTAGAGCCCAGTAAATCATTAGTGGTTTTTCCCATTTGAGAATCTTTAGGCTGGAGGAACAATAGTAGAAGAGAGAGCAGAGCTGTATAATATTGCATGGGAGTGGTTTGCATCCAGAAGACCAATGTGATTGCATGTTTTCAAAAGATGATGGCCACTTCTGATCAAGTCCTGGTGAGGCAGCAAGCTCAGGTTAAAATCCAGACCTGGCACCTACTATCCATGTTTCAGAAAAAGATTAACTTGCAGAACTCTTGTTCTTTAGAACTGATATGCATGTGACACTTAACAGTGCTGGTCACATGGTAGGTATTCAATTAAAGGTAAGTAGTGTCATTATTACTATTAATCTCCTAAGTGAATTATTGTTTGTCATGTATATGGATATTTCATGCCGAGCAATGAATAGATTCCATGTCTCATTTTGTTTGTACTGCCTTTCCAATTGTCAGTGATATATGAGGATGAGATTCATGTAGGATTCATGTTTGTTCCCATATCTGCTACTCACCCTACTTTATTTGTAAAATATGACTATTTAATAGCACATAATTTATTAAGTGCTACTGGTATGTTTTTTTAACAAATGATGATATCATAGATGACAATGTTATTGTGGACTTTGTGATATATTTAATAGTCTTTAGGTCATTGTCACAATGTTAGAGCCTTGGGTTCTAAGGAGTATTGTTTGTAATCTTAATCAGAGAAGGTGCACATGTGAAATGCCTTGCACTCATAAGTACAGTTCAAGTTCATTTGGGGAATTCACAGAAAATATATTGTCAATGTAACCTAAGAGTTTACCAAAAGGTGCAGAGAAGATACTCTGGCACGCTTATGAACAATTAAGTCCCTATATAACCAGATTTTTTGGTCTGAGGAAACCACTGGCTTTCTATTTCATGTATTATTACTGCTCCAACTGATACCATTTATGATTTCATTCCTTTTGATTACACAATTGCCCCTAATTAGGAAGGCTTATAAAAAAATAGAAATAATTAGTTAACAAGGCGTGAACTTATTTACTGGGTTTTTCTAATGTGTCAAGAAGCTAAACAATGTTTGAGGAGAGTAGGGGTCTCTGGGTGCTTAGAAACAGCAGTTACTGAAAAGATAAGGACTCCCAAAATACAAATGTCAACTTTAACATTTCCGGGAAGGGTAAACACTACACACACACACACACACACACACACACACACACGATCACAGAGTAGTACTATGGAGATTAACCTGTAATGCAGCCACTTGGGCAACCATTGAGTTTTACATACACATACAATCACATGCCATAGATTGTAAAATTTCAAAAATGCATACTGTTTTTACCTGTCATTAGTTTACCTACTCACCTGTGGATGCCTATTCTTGTAGGGATGTTCAACATAAATCAAAATTAGATAAATTGTGTTTATATCTTGAGTGTTTCCCAGAAGCAAAGAGACTGCTGGCATCCACCCTTTTCTGCACTTTTTCAAAGAGTAATTTCTGAATTAAAAAGTGAAAGAAACCTGAACACTAGAATTCTGTCTTACTTTTGTTGTTTTTGTTGAATCTTAGAGTTCTTCCTACTCTACCAAAAAACCAAGATGCATGTTTACAATTATTAGAACTATGTGGTCAGGCCCATTGAAACGCTACTATCAAGTCAGATAATATGACTTATAATGTTTAGCTTATTCTTACTTACTGTTGATTTTAGTTTCTTTTAGGTATATTTTTGGAATTCCTCCCCTGATCCTTGTTCTGTTGCCAGTAGCATCATCTGATTGTGAGATTGAAGGTA
>VMDR010023454.1:0-15590 GCA_007922815.1 Macrotus californicus | reverse complement strand
CTGATAGTTTATTACAGGCATATAAAATGCAACTGATTTCTGGGTATTAATTTTGTATCCTGCTACTTTGCTGAATTCATTTATCAGTCTAGCAGTTTCTTGGTGGAGTCTCTAGGGTTTTCTATGTAGAGTTATCAATCAATCAATAAAAACATACGAGAATTCTAATTTCTCTCCATTCTCACCTACTCTTATTATCTATATGATACTGAGCACCTTTTCATGTGTTTATTGTCCACTTGTATATCTCCTTTGAAGCAATGTCTATTCAAATCCTTTGCTGATTTTTCATTTGGATTGTCTCTTTATATTGAGTTATAAGAGTTATTTATATATTCTAGATAAAGTCCTATATCAGATGTATGATTTGTAAATATTTTCTCCTATTCCATGGATTGTCTATTCATTTTTTTAAAGATAATTTTTATAAGAGTTTGAGCCAAACTAATAACATATGCAGAGGAGCAAGATCTCGAATGCTCCGTAGAATAGCAGTTTTGTAGCTTATGCTTACTTTCTTGATAATCATCTTTGAAGCACAGAAGTTTTAAAATCTGATGAAATCCCATTTATTTATTTTTTTATCTTGTTACTTGTGGTTTTGGTGTCATATATAAGAAACCATTTCCCAATCCAAGATCACAAAGACATGCACTGCGTATTCTTCTAAGAGTTACATATATATATGTTTAAGTCTCTGATCCATTTTGAGTATATTTTTATGTCTGATATAAGGTAAAGGTCTAACTTCATTCTCTTGCATGTGTATAACTTGGAAAGACACAATCCTCCTATGTTTCTCCTTTACTCTTACATTACTACTATACTCACAACACTTCTGACATCAGATATGTGGGCTTTCCACACATCAAGCTATTTTTCTAGACACTAGCTGGGTGTCTGTCCTATGATTCAATTTAATTCCGACACTATCTACCTGGATCTCCACAAGTTAAGGGCTCAGTCCCATAAGACTACCCTTAGTTCAGATGCCAATCACAGGTCTCCAGTTGTCATCTGTACTTCTGACCAACCAACTATAAATTGTAGTTCCCATTACCCTCTCCTTTGGTTCAGAAATTTGCTAGGGTGGCTCATAGAATTCAGAGAGACACGTTTACAGGTTTATTACAAAGAATGTAATAAAGAATATGAATGAACAACCACATTTAGAGATCACATAGGGTAAGGCATTTGAGAAGGGACACAAAAAACTTTCGTGCTCTCTCAAAGTGCACTACTCTCCCAGCACCTCCAAGTGTTCACCAACCCAGAAGAATTCCAAACTCCATACTTCTGAAAAAACATTTATTTTATTTTAATGGAGGCTTCATCCCATAGGTATGATCAATCGTTAACTTAACTTCCAACCTCTGTACACTTCTCAGAGGATAGTGGGTGGGGCTGAAAGTTCCAAACTTCTAATCATGACTCTGTCTGTCTAGTGATCTTCCACCAACCTGAAGCTATTCAGGAGCCTACAACAGTTGCTTCATTAAAACAAAAAACACTGGAAAGTTCAAGAGATTTAGGAGCTCTATGCCAGAACTGGAGGCAGAGACCAATACATGTATTTTCTATTATTTTACAATTCCCAATTCAGTTGTCCTAGCACCATTTACTGAAAAGACTTCTTTCCCCATTTTAATTAACTTGGCACCCTTCTTAAAAATCAATTGACTATATATGACAACTAATTTCTGGATTCTCAATTCTATTCCACCTCTAATTCTATCCTTATGCCAATACCACCATGTCTTCATTACTGTCCCTTTATAGTAAGTTTAGAAATCAGGAGGTGTAAGACTCTAATTTTGTTTTCTTTTTCAAAACTGTTTTGATTATTTAGGGTCCCTTGCAATTCCATATTAACTTTATTTTTTTTTATTTCTGACCTCTAATTTATTTAGAATATGTTGTATCTATTTAGACTATTTTTTTTAGCATTTCCAAATATTTTATTGTATTTTTTCCATTATCATTTAGTCCCCTATACTCCCCTGTCACCTCCATATTAATTTTAAAATCAGCTTGTCCATTAAAAGTTAGCTGGTGTTTCTGTAGGGGCTGTGTTCAATTTGTAGATCAATTTCATGAGTACTACCATCTCAACAATATTATCTTCCAATCTACAAACATATCTTTCCATGTATTTAGGCCTTATTTTTTCAACTGTTTTCTAATTTTCAGAAAATAAGTTTTACATTGCTTTTGTTAAATTTATTCCTATGTATTTTATTTTTTGATGCTTTTATAAATGGAGTTGTTGTTAATTTCATTTTGGGATTATTCATTGTCAATGTCTAGTAATATAAGTGATTTTTGTATATTTATCCTGTATCCCACAATCTTCCTGAACTTGTTTATAAGTTCTAATAATTATTTAGGATTTTCTATACATAAGATCATTTATCTCCAATTAGAGATAGTTCTACTTCTTTCCAATTGGGGTGCATTTTAATTCATTTTCTTGACTTGACTGGAAGTGGCAAGAGCAGAAATTCTTGTCATGTTCCTTATCTTTGGTGGGAAAAGTAAGTCTTTTACCACATTAGCCATGGGTCTTTTTTTAAATAGATGCCTGTTATCAGAGTGAGGAAGTTTCTTTCTTTTTCTAGTTTGTTTAGTATTTTTATCATGAAGGGGTACTGGATTTTGTTAAATTGGTCTTCTTTGTCTGCTGATGCAATCAAGGTTTTTGTTGTTTGTTCTATTGATATAGTATATTATATTAATTGATTTTCATATTTTGAGCCAACCTGGACTTCCAGAGGTCAATCCCATTTAGTCATGGTGAATAATCCTTTTTATATGTTGCTGAATTCTGTATGCTACTGTTCTGCTGAGGATTTTTGCATCTATACTCATAAGAGACATTGGTTTGTAGTTTTCTAATGTCTTTGGCCTGGTTTTGCTATCAGAGCAATATTGGCCTCAGAATAAAATGGGAAGTGTTCCTTCCTTTTCTTTTTTTAGAAGAGTTTGTTTTACAAAAATCAGTATTAATTCTCCTTTAAGTGTTTATTAGGCCCTGGCTGGATTGAGCACCGGCAGTCAGGGCACATGCCTAGGTTGTGGGCCAGGTCCCCAGTTGGGGGCATGTGAGAGGCAGCCAGTTGATGCTTCTCTTGCACATCGATGTTTCCCTCTCTCCCTTTCTCTCTCCTTTCCCCTCTCTCTAAAAATAAATAAAACCTTAAAAAAAAGTTTGTTAGAATTCACCAGTGAAGCCATCTGGGCCTGGGCTTTCCACAGTGGGTAGGTGTTTTTTTATTATTATCATACATTTGATCTCTTTACCTGTTATATGTCTATTCAGATTTTATATTTCTTCGTAAGTCAGTTTCCATAGTCTTTCTAGGAGTTTATCCATTTCATGTAAGTTATTTAATTTGTTGCCATGTAGTCCATAATATTTCTGTAGTAAAATACTTTTTATTTATGTAAGATCAGTAGAAATTCCCCCTCTTGAATTCCTTCAGCTCCAGAATTTGTTTGGTTCTTTTTAATAATTTCAATCTCTTTGGTGAAGTATTCCTTTTATTCATTAATTTTTTTTCCTGAGCTCACTGAACTGCCTTTCTGAGTTCTCTTATAACTCGTTGAGTTTCTTCATGACTAAAATCTTGAATTCTCTATCACTTAAATCACAGTCTTCCATCACTTTGGTTGCTGGAAACCTGTGATTTTCTTTCTGTGTTACCATGTTACTTTGCTTGTTTCGCAGTACTTGATGGATTGTTCCTCTGCCTGTACATTTGAGGTAATAAACTCTTTTCTTGTTTAGATAGCATTTTCACCTTAACAATTCAGGAGGTTGATAGAGATCTTTCTTTTGTTTTCAAGTAGGTGGTGCTACAGCTCAAGTTTTTGTTTTACCTACACTACTTGTGCCTCTGTGGTGGGGAGAGGGGGTTCTCTTCAGTGGCGGAAATTGGTGCCTGGGTGATGGGAGTGGTGGGTGTCTCCCCTATCCGAGTCCTCTCAGTCTTGGGGCACCATCACTCTGGTTAGGGGGGAGGGGAGGAGCTGGGTTTGTGAGTCCTCAGCATTACTACCTTGTTCCTTATGGCTGCTGGCACCACTGTGTTATAGCTACTACAAGGTTGACTCAATATGAAGGGTTAAGGAGCAGGATTCGACGGCAAAGATGCTCCTTCTGCCCCCTTACCCTTCATTCCGCTACACATTCAAATATACCCATCTTCAGGTATAGTGATTGGTGGATCTCTCAGGCATGTTTGTGAGTTAAATGCAGAAATCTTTGTTGGAGTAAAGATGTCTGACTTGTAAATTTAAGATGAGATAAAAAGAGAATCTTTTCAGTCCACCAGGATGTCGACGATCTCAGTCCTGATTTTAGTAATTCGAGTCTTCTTTTTTTCTTGGTCTATCTAACTAAAGGTGTGTCCACTTAAAAATTTTTTTAAAGAATCAATTTTTGTTTTTCCCATTTTTCTGTTTTTTATTTCACTAATTTCCCACAATCTTTATTATTTCCTTCTTCTGCTTGCTTATGTTTAATTTGCTCTTCTCTTTCTAGTGTCATAAATTGAACAGTTAAGATTATTTATTGGTGATCTTTCTGGCTTCTTACTATAAGCATTTACTGATATAAACTTCCTTCTAAGCACTGCTTAAGCTATACCCATAACTTTTGAATCTGCAGAAAATCACTTTGGAATCTCGAAGGCAGGATCATTAATGCCATACATCATAAAGGACAACCTATTATTTTTCTTTGAAGGAGTCACAGGCCCAATAGAAAGGGGAAAAGCACTGACTCAGTGTTAAATCTCAAATTTGCCACTTAATAATTGTGGGACCTTGAGCAAGTTTCAGTTTAGTCAGAAGAGCTATTGAGAAAAATTAAGAGATAATATATTTACAAAGTATTTACTGGATCAACTATCTGATATTAATTCTCCCTTACTAACAGCACCCAAATTTCTCTTGAGGAATGATCTTCCTCAGCTATGTATCTACTCTCTCAATGGGCTTGGTCCCCTACCAAGCCCAAGGTTGGGCATTAATTCCTCTAAGCCAATCAGAGTAATCTAGAAATTTCTCTTTTGCCATGAAGATCAGTTTGATAATGGGAAGAAAACAAGATATTCGAGACCTAAGACCTAAGACAATCAATGTATGACATTACTCTGACAAGTATAAATATTTCAGGAATGTTCAAATCAGAACAAAAATACTTTCATATGATAATTATGAGATTTAAAATAAAATAAAAGAATGTAGCTCCCTTCTAGTTGCTACCAGCAGCCACCTTTCAACCGTGAATAAAACTAGCATGAGAATAAAGCCTACAATGTGAAAGAGGTAATTACAGAAAAAAGTCACATGGACAGCAATATGCTAAAGAATGAAAACTAGACCCTATCTAACACCATACACAAAAATCAACTCAAAATGGACTAAAGACTTGAACAGAGACCTGAAACCATTAAGCTCAAAAGAAAACATAGAAGGTAAGCACCTTGACATAGGTCTTGGCTATGACATTTTGCATTTGACACCAAAAGCAAAAATAAACAGGTGGGACTACATTAAATTAGAAAGCTTCTGCATATCAAAGGAAACCAACAAAATAAAAGGCAACCTATTGAATGAAAGAAAATATTTGCAAATCATGTATCTGATAAAGGTTAATATCCAAAAATATAAAGAACTCATACAACAATAACAAAAAAAAGAAGTCTTAAATAAGTGAACAGAGGATCCGAATAGGTACAAGGGGAAAAATGGCCCAAAAATGGATTTATAAAAAAATTGCGCATTTAAACTTCAGCCACCTTCAAAGTAATCTCCATTTGATGCAATACACCTATCAAGACGTTTTTTTGCACTGCTTAAAATAGTTTTTGAACTCACTGATTTTGATGCTTTTTATTGCTTCTGTCATTTTTTGTTTCACCTGTTCCACATAAGCAAAACATTTCTCTTTGAGAACTTTTTTTATCCAGGAAACAAAAAAGAGTCCCTTGGGCAAGACTGGATGAATACGGAGGGTGGGGGTCCAGGGTCACACTGTTTTTGGTCAAAAATGACTGAACACTTAGCACCATGTAGGCAGGTGCGCTTGTAAATAACCCATCGTGAAATGGTCAAACACATTTAAAGAGTCTTCAAAAAAGTTCACTGAAGCCCAATGCAGCCTCTCACAACACCACCGGACGATACATTGATACAGATGGATTCCTAGAACACTCACCTAGTGGGGTAAGCCTGTAGTACAATGGGCCTGCCCTCGGAAGATACCAGTAATTCTGGATTTTGGGGGGTCCTCTCTCATATTTTTCCAAAGAAGATTTCAAATGGTCAACAGGTACATGAAAAGGTGCCCAGCACCACTAATCATCAGGGAAATGCAAATCAAAAACCACAGTGAGATTATCAACTTACACCTGTTAAAATAGCTAATATAAAAAAGACAAGAAATAACAAGTATTAGAAGGATGTGGAGTAAAGGGAACTCTTGTGCACTATTGGGGGAAAAGAAATTGGTGCAGCCACTATTAAAGACAATATCGGGGTTCCTTTAAAAATTAAAAATAGAATTAACATATGATCCAGCAATCCCCCTATACAAGGGGGGACCAAAAAGAAAAAGACAGAATTATCTACTGGAGGTAGGACCCTTATGGTACAGGCTTGCCCTGCTAGGTGGGTGTTCTAGATACCCATCTGTATCAGTGTAGCAGCTGGTGTTGTGAGAGGTTGTGTTTGGCTTCAGTGAATTTTTCTGGAAGACTCTTTCAGCGTGTTTGTCCATTTCACATGGGTGATTTATGAGCACACCTGCCCACACCATGCTGAGTGTTCAGCAGTTTTTGACCAAAAACAACATGACCTGCCCCCCGCCCCCCCCCGCCCCTCCCCTCCCGTTCACCCGATCTTTCCCTGAATAACTTTTTTGGCTGTTGTTTCCCCAGATGAAAAAGTCCCCAAAGGGAAATATTTTGTCAATGTGGAAGAGGTAAAACAAAAAAAAGCAGCAGCACTAAAAGGCATCAAAATCAATGAGTTCAAAAACTGTTTTGAGCATGGAAAAAAGTCTCGACAGGTGTACTGCATCAAATGGAGATTACTTTGAAGGTAACTAAAGTTTAAACATGTAAAAATAAATACACAATCTTAAATAAATAAAGTCCACTTTGGGGGTAATATGTGGGGATACAAGGGGGGTACCCCTTGTATAACCCTGAAGGAAACGAAATTACTATCTCAAACAGACAGCTGCACCTCACATTCAATGAAGCATTATTTACAATAGCCAAGACATGGAAACAACCTACGTGTCCACTGATGGATGAATGGATAAAGAAAAACATGATACACAATATTATGCAGCCATAAAAAATAGTAACACCCTTCCATTTGTAACATCATGAACAGATACTGAAGGTATCATGCTAAGTAAAATAAGACAGAAAATGACCAATAATATATGATCTCATTTATATGTAGAATCTAAAAAAACAAGCTCCCGAAAACATGATTGGTGGTTGCCAAAAGTGGGGGGCGAGGAGTGGGGGAAATAGGTGAAGGTCGTCCAAAGGCACAAACTTCCAGTTGTAAAAGAAGGGTAAGTCCTGGGGATGTAATGTATAGTATGGTGGCTACAGTTAATAATGCTAGATTATACATTTGAAAGTTGCTAAGAGAATAGATGTTAAAAGTTCTCATCATAAGAGAAAAAACTGTAACTATGTGAGACGACGGATGTTAACCAAACTGATGGTCATCATTGTGCAATATATCAAATCATGATGTCATACACCTTAAACAATTATAAAGGCACATGTCAACTGTATCTCAACAAAACTGAGAAAAAAAGAGTAAGAACCCAAATCAAAATATACATAAAACCTAATCTACCTCTTGATCTTTCAGTTTGGTGTGGGGGAAACTGCATGTGTTAAAGACTGCTCGGAAATAACAGTTTTTTCACTTGTTAGCTTGTTACTTAAGCTCTACGAGTAACAAGGAACAACTGCAGCACTTACCTGAAAGGGTTACTGTACAGCAGAAATCAGCCACAGCATGTCTAAAACTTAATATGCTGTCTAGTACACAGGAAGTGTTCAACATATGCTCTAACTACTATCATTAAAGATTAGTGGTAATGAGCACTATTTTGGAATGAGGTAAATCTAAGCTAAAAATCCTGGTTCTTCTATTTATTCACTTTCTTTTTTTTTGTAACTATGGACAAACTAACCTCTTTTAGGCTCAATTTCCTCCACTATAAAATGATGTAAAAGTTATGGTAAGAATTAAATAATATTTTTTAAAACAACACTTTAATTGATCCTGGCACAGAAATAGTGATGAATGGTTGCTAACATCATTATATGATAGATACAAACTCTTCCCAAATTGGTTGTACTAATTTATACTTCTACTATTGGGACACACGGGAGTTCTCATTTCTCTATGCTTAATACTTAATAATGTCAGGCTTTTTTTCCCCTAATCTGATGGATATGAATTGGTGTCTTGCTATAATTTGCATTTCTCTCATTACCAGTGACGTTGAGCATCTTTTTATCGGTTGGCTGTTTAGGTTTTCTTTTTTTGTGAATTACTAGTTCTTATGCTTTGCCTATCCCTTCTACTCCTGTGACTGACTACCTTGACCTAGGACATCACTATCTCGTAGAGTGTTTCACTGCAATTCTTTGCCTCTGTGTTCTCCAAATATTTTAAGGCCCTCACAAGTTCGCTGCCACTATATTCTTCCTCTCCATAATGTTGGTGCCACTTAATTGTCACCTACAGACTCAAGCCCACCTCACTTTCTCCCTTACATTCAGCAGGAAACATTTATGGAGCCCTATCCAGAACAATATTCTGGATGCCATCATGCATTCACCCTTGCTGTTAGTTCTGCCCTGACCTCATTCCTCGGTTCCGACAACTGAGCTTCTGCCTAGTTACTCTTCTTTTCCCTTCTCAATGATCTATGGGTCTTTGTACACATTTCTCTTTTTTATACATTGTAAACATTTTCTTCTTGTAACCTATGTGCATTTTCATCATTCTTTCTCTCTGTGCCAGTCTGGCTTGACTGTGAGTCCCTGAGCACAAAGACCATGACATGGCTCTGTTTACATTCCCAGCACCTAGCATGGTAGTTCAAATTTCCCTAGTGCCTAAGAAGAAAAGAAGGAAGGAAAATGAAAACAACTGATAACCTCTCTAGCACCCTGCACTTTCCAGGACTAAGGCCACTTGCTCTTTCTTTCTCCATTCTACTGCCCCTCTCCCGCTCCCATAGGGCAAAATGTCAACCTCAGAATGTTAAGCACCAGCTTACCTTGTGTACTTCACCTATATCTCATAAACAACATACTGGCTGGCCCTGACGTTGACTGCTCCAATGGACTACCCCTATTGTCTACGGATGCAGCTCATCTAGCATTTGAATCTCCCTGACCCATCTATTCTGTCAAATCTGACTGTATTTCACTGAAGTAGGCTAACATGACCCATGTCACCATGCACTCACTATTCATAAGGTAATCCCCCTAAAATACTGTTTTTATCATATCATTTGCCTACGTAAAAAAAACATAAACAATAATGCCTGGAGAAATAAGATTAAAATGGTGAGCCCAGAATTCCAGATTCATTCTATACTACTCATCAAAATTCATTTCCTTCAGTTCTTCAGTATAAATTATACACTCTGATAAAGTGTGTTTTTAATTCTCCATCTCAAATATTCTACTTTGGTTTTTTGTTTTGTTTTGTTTAGCTTACATTATTTCCCTCAACCTCATCTCAAATCAAAAACAATTCTTAAAATATAAATATCCCTGTAAGAGCTAGTATCAACCAATAAATACTGAGGATTAGATTTTCAGATATTTGCAAGCTGGTCACCTAGCAAGGCCCTGGAGGGGGAAAAAAAAACAAGACAATTAACCTAAGAGTTCCTTGGAGACAAATAAGAGTATAACAGAGTCTGGTAACACAGAGAGAACTAAAGAAAGAAGTCAGCAAGGTAGCACTGATCACTAGGAGTTGTAGGTGGTTGACTGTAAGAAAATACACGATGGAAATATACCAACAAACCAACTTTAACTTTCTGCTATGTCTCTCTTACATTTATGAAATCTGCTAAAAGATAAAAACAATCCTGAATGTACAAACCAGATCTTTACCAACCACTCAAAATCCCACCACTTAGGGCTCTTTCTTAATCTTGTAGGTCTGAATCACTCTAACCCAACAGAGAATGTCTGTGGTCTGTCATCAAGCTCTGTGCAAAAGAGAAGTTACCAGTGATAATTCCACCCAAAAAAGACAATAAAAAGTAGACTTAATTTAGATAGATAATATCTATGGCTATTATAGCAAGGTGGGCCTTGCTAGTTAAACAGATTTTACCTGCGATATAAAAAAGGATTTCTATTCATCTAAGACAGGTAGTGATAAATCCTTCTCTAATTGTCCAAGTCTTTTTTTAAAGGAATAGCTATGCTATATTCTCAACTAAATGCAAATAACCAATGAATCTTTTTGTTCTTAAAATTTCAGATGATCTTCTACTACTCTTGCTTTCAAATCAAGAGCTTAAAGCTACAGCAGGTGGGAGTACAGCGGTCTGCATCCCAGCTTTAAATATTAGTGGGAGTAACAACGTCATGCACAAGGCAAGTAAGTTCACATGACTTGCTGCTAGAGGAAAGTAAAACAATCAAAAAGGGGTATCAGTCATTTTCTGCTTTCAATTATAAAGCCATTTAGTAATAAAGCAAAAAGCTGAGCTGAAAGAATCCCAAATCTACTCACTGGAATGCTCTAGAATTCAAAGAACAAATTCCAGGTCATTTACAAACTAGCAAACACCAAGATTCTGCAGAGACACACTACTATCCTGATAAGAACACCACAAAACCAGTGTTAGCTTCCTTACCCTTCAGTCATTGACTCCTTACATGTACCTACTCCTTACCGGAAACAAATAAACAAACCACACCCTCCTGAATAACAACAAGTCAGGAAATATCAACACCATGGGAGACAGAAAAGCACAAAGCGGGGCCCTGTTCTCAAAGAACTTACAATCTTCTTGAAAGAAATGAATGTTATTATAAGACTATTATAGACAATGTAAGATCAAATGATAGCTTATAAGAAGAATAAGCATTAGAGAGAACTCAATAGATTAGTTGGATTAAAAGGCATCATAGAGCCTGGAGCTTGACTGAGTTAATGGTGATACAAAAAGAAGGAATGTCCTCTACACCGAGTACCCAAGAAAAACAACTCCACCAAGGAGTCTAAAATACAAAGGATCCTCCCAGCTCTCATGAGAAAGCCCATCTAACAATCCCTTAGGTTCTAAGTAGCTCACCAGGAGCCAAAGGCAGATGCAAGTTTCCAAACTCTTCATTCTAGGTAACCATCAAAGGAAATCCCATCATTTAATTTTTTTTCTTCTAATAGCTGGATAGCTTTATATTTCAAACATAGATGTGTGGTACACTTTAAGTTCATTTTTGTATAATGTACCTGGTTTAAGTCAAGGTGCATTATTTGTGTGTGTGGTTGTCCAATGTTACAAAACTACTTATTGGTAAAGCTATTCTTTTTTCACTTAGCAACTTTGCAAAAAATTATTGGCCAAATTGGTGTGGTTCTATTTCTAGAATCCCTATTTTATTTCATTGATCTTATATCAATCTCTTTGTTAATACATACAACAATCTTGATTATGGTAGCTTTGTACTGATTTTTAAAATCACATAGTTTGATTGTTCCAACAATTTTATTCTTCAAAATCATTCTGGCTATTCTAGACTCTTGGCCTTTCTACAGAAATTTTAGAATCAGTTTCTCAGTAACTACAAACAGTACTGTTGGAATATTTTTTGATAATATGCTAAATCTGTAGATCAACTTGGGAAGAATGAACATCTTTACTATAGTGAGTCTTCCAATTCATGAATATTACATGTCTCTCCATTTAGATCTTCTTTATTATTAATAAGGGTTTTATAGTTTTCAGCATAGAGATACATATTTTATTAACTTTATGCCTAAATATTTCATTTTTGGGACACTGTTGTAAATTTTTTTAATTCAGTTTTCAGTTGTTTATCATGAGTATATTGAAATATTATTGCCCTTTGTGAGCTGACCTTGAATCACTTGCTAAAATCATTTATTCTAGGAATTTTTTGCAGTATTCCTTGGGATTGTCTATGTAGACAATCATGCCATCTGTGAATAGGGACAGTTTTATATCTTCCTTTTAAATGTGTATGCCACACCACATGCATTCTCTTCTCATTCTGGGTCTCTGATGACACAAATGTTAGACCTTATTGATACTCTCATAAGTCCCCAAGACTAGTTATTTATTTTTAACCTTTTTTTTTATTGTTCCAACTAGATCATTTCTATTGATCTATTTTCAAGTTCACTGACTCTCTAATCTGTCATGTCTAGTCTGCTATTGAGCCCACCACTTAGTTTTTTTATTTCCATTATTGTATTTCTTGGTTCTAAAATTTCCATTTAGTTCTTTATATCTTCTATTTTTTGCTGAGTTTTTTTAATCTTTCCACTCATTCCTGGAACATTTAGTTCTTTATATCTTCTGTTTCTTTGCTGAAACTTCTTATTTCCTGCTCATTCCTGGAACACGGTCATTATCGCTGATTTTAAAAGTCTTTGACATAATTTTAACATCAGTGTGATCTTGGCATTAGGATCTGGGTTGTCTTCTCCCATGTGAGTTAGATTTTTCTGATTCTTTTTAAGCTGAGTAATTTTAGTGCATTCTGGACATTTTGAATATTATGGTATGAGACTTTGCATCTTAAAATGTTTGTGCATTTATTTTAGCCAGTAATTGACCCAACTGGGTTCACATTTCAAGTTCTGTCTTCTGTGGGGTGTGTTTCCAATTTCAATTCAGTTTTGTGCTCCATAACTGTCCCACGTAGTGTGTCCAGTTTGGGGCTTAGGGCTGGTCTATCCCATAATTCAGTCCTCAACATTTATTTATGCTGTTCAGAATCAGGCACACACAAGCACAACTTGGAAGTCCACTCAGCAGTCCACAATCAACTTTAAGTGGTTTCCCTGTAATCTTCTGGTTCCCTGGGGCTCCCATTTTCAGCCTTCCAACAGAGAGGTGGGCTTCATTAACCACACTCTGCTGTATACTTCCCAGGACTGCGTCAGAAGTCAGGGCTAATCAGCAGAAGAGCAGAGGGAGAAGAAAAGCAATGGAATTTGCTCCACTCTCTTGAGATCATAGCTCCTCCAATTTGAGAGGAAGGTTCCCCTCCCTCTGAGAGTAGGCTCCTGGCTGCCCCCATTTGAGGCCACTACAGCCACTGCCAAGGACTGCTTGAGGCCTGGGGTGCAAGAGAATGAAGAAAAGGAAAAAAAGAAGAAAAAAGAAAAGGATGTGGGATTGCCACATTTTCTCTGAGCGTTAGGAAACCCCTTTCCTGCTCCTTGAGTCAGAACTAGAGGACGCCAGCTGCTTTTTCCGTCCATGTTAACAAGGCTCATTTCCAAGTTTCAGGACACATTAAGTTCAGGCAGGGCATACTGGAAGAAAAAAAATTGTAAACTCACCACTGGTTCACTGGTACTTTGAATTCTGGTCTTCTTCCTCAATCTGCCTCCTACTATTTATTTTTCAGAGTCCTCAAATAGTCACTCCAAGCATTCTGTCCAGGTTTTATAGCTGCATTCAGTGGGAGAGACAGGGTGAAGTATGCTTACTCCATCTTATCTGGAACCAGAACCTGGACTACTGCTTTTCATAAAAAACTCTGTAGAACTGACTGACTATTTAAACTATTTGTATAACTTTGATTATAAATTAAAAAATAAAAATAAATAAATCCTGTAATAACCTTATCTAGGAAAAGAGAATAGGCAAGCTAGCAGAATCACATTTTTTAAGCATATATATTTTTGGATATGGCATGCTTAGGAAAAAAGTGAAGCTCTTAATCGCACTTTGCTTTATTTCTTCAAATGTTATTTTTCCTGTGGATTTTTATAAATACTAGGCCTGTTGTATAATTTTTTAAAGGAAAAATAAAGTCGGAGTTATCCATCCAAAGCATAACACAGAGGAAGCAGATTGAAGAGGCTGTGAACTGTTTAAGAACTAAAAATAAACATGCCATGTTAAGGTGGATAGTCTTTACCTGAGAAAAGGATGGCCCTGAAATATTTTAGCAAAGTTGGGGGAGTGACATGATCCAATCGCTGCTGTATGTTCTCCTACTGCAGAATATAAAGATGCACAGAAAATGAGTCTGTCTGAATCTAAGGGGTCACATCAAGTTGCAGAACAAGTACGAGTCCACATGTTGTTGGGGAATATAAGTAAAGGAGGGAGAAATTATCCACACACACACACACATCCACACGTACGTGTGTGTGTGTGTGTGTGTGTGTGTGTAGATTTACAATAGTCCTGGCTGGGTAGTTCAATTGGTTAGAGCATTGTCCCAATATGCCAAGGTTGCAGTTTTGATCCCCGGTCAGGGAACATACAAGAATCAACCAATGAATGCATAAATAAGTGGAACAACAAATCAATGTGTGTGTCTCTCTCTCTCCTCCTCCCTCCCTTCTCCTCTTTCTCTAAAGCCAATAAATAAATAGGTTTATAATATGTATTGAATGTGTCTGGGAAAAAAACACAAGAACCAGTAATAGTGGTTAATTTTGGAGGAGAGTGAGGAGCTAAGAGAAAGAAAACTTTTTTCTTTAAAGATTTTATTTCTTTATTTTTATTTTTTTAGAGAGAGAGAAAGGGAAGGAGAAAGAGGGGGAGAGAAACATCAATGTGTAGTTGCCTCTTGTGTGCCCTCTACTGGGGACCTGGCCTGCTACCCAGGCATGTGTCCTGACTGGGAATAGAACTGGCAACTCTTTGGTTCGAAGCCTGTGCTCAATCCACTGAGCTACACCAGCCAGGGCGAGAAAGAAAACTTTTATTTTTTACCTTACTCTTCTGTTTGATTTTTAATTTTTATTTTTGAATTTTTACCGTGAACATTTACAGCCTTTAAAACAATTGTAAACAAAATAGAGGGAAGTCTTGTGCATGCATTAAATAGAAGATAGATATAAGATATTAAAACAAGAATGAACGAGCCTACCATTCAGTAGCTCTATTCTTAGAATATAGTAAGCAAACACTGCTATAGATCTTCCCACAAATAAAATATTTCCAATCATTTATAAGTACATTCACAACCCAAAACAGCTTTGAAATTAAATTACATTACACTAATTTAGCATGTATTTTCAAACATTCAGAAATTTAAAGAAAAGACAAAGAATAGATTTTGAGATATTTATAATTATTATATTTTTTACTATAAAAATGTTCACATTATTCTGTTCAATTTAAGCACCAAAGAGTATAAAAGAAAAAAGTAAAAGATCCTTTCCTTTTCTGGTGCCTCTAATTCCAATACCCAAATATAACCATTCCCAATGGCTTCTTGAGTTCTGTATGATTCCAGACTTTTTTGTGTATATAAAGCCCACATAAACATACGTGTGTATGTACTTACAAAGAC
>VMDR010023453.1:0-15589 GCA_007922815.1 Macrotus californicus | reverse complement strand
AAAATCCCAGGGAGGCCCAAAATAAATGAATGATTGCCATTTTGTTTCGGTTTTATTTTATTGTGTGTGTGTGTGTTTTTTTTCCTGGCATAATGGCTAAAGGTTGAGTAGAATAACACTTGCATTTTTGGGTTTCATGGATCTCAATGTTTTAGCCTCATGGCTTAATATAAACGAATTAACCCTATAGCTTAGATTTGAGGGTCAACTCTTAGTCTGAAAAGACTTAAAAGTTCGGTCAGCTCAAATCTGACTGGTCGGTTCAAAGAAAGACTTAGATGATATATTTACATCATAAAATGTCTTCACCTAATAGTCAAGGCTATTGAGATAATTACATTGTGAATTATTCATTAAAATGAAATCATGTTTTGTAATATGGGTTTACAATCACTATGATATATCTGGTAAATTTTGTCATATTTTATGGACTATTCTGGTAGCTAAACACCTTAAGTAGCTTTCTCTGTAGTAGTGGTTCTCACGGTATGGTCGGTCACTCAGGAGAAGCAACAGCGTCCGCTGGGACCTTGTTAGAGGTGCAATTCCTGCTCCAGCCCCCTGCCCCCTGCTTCTTGTTCCCAGACCTAATGTATCAGAATCTCTGAGAGTGAGGCTAAGCAATCTTTTAACAAGCTCTCCAGGTGATTCTGAGCAAGGCCAAGTTTGAGAACCCTGCTATAAATAATCGTACTCAACAAGTTTGAGATTGCCATAAAATGATGTATCCAGGAAAATGTCTACCATTTGTTAATTCCTTTTATTCAAATAATCTTGTGAGTCTGTTCAGCTGAAGTTCTACAAAAAACTCCGTGTGTCTAACCAGTGTAAGGTTGTAGTCGAAATAGATCTTCATAAAAATAAAGTTGTATAATATCAAATGTAGGATGGCATAGCAAAATGCCATACTTTATAAATTAATTTAATTAGATTTGTTGGAAAATTTTAAGTAAAATAGGCTAGTAACTATGATATTTTCCCCTAAAATTATTTCATTGCCTTAACCTCGTCAATCTATACTGAGTGCATTTAAATACTGACATAGAAATAACGTTAGTGGTAAAAACCTGTTCGATTTAAAATAATACATGTGAAATATAGATACTCTAAGGGATGAAAAGATATCAAAGAATGTTGTCCAGTGATGGTGACAAAGTTCAATTATTCTATAAAGATGTTATTTTAAGACAATAACTTGCATTAAAGTCATTTTAACCAGCTATTGATCTCCTCCATCTGTTCTTTACCTGTCAGACATAGTTTATATTTGGTCCTTTCCTTGTCTGGAACACAAGTATCTCACAGAATCCAATTCGATATACTGCACGAAAAGGGTAAAAGCCAGTACAGTTGATTCCAACACTTAGCAGCTTTCAATATACTGAGAAATGATAGCGATATAAATTGGAACTCTGACCAATCCATCGGAGTTTCCCCGTGGATATATGGCGCGAGCATGAATCTACAAAGACAACAGTGAGTGTTAAGCCATGTTGGAGGCACATCAAGAATGAGTGGATATGACTTATTCTTGGCAGCAGGCTAATCATTTCTGAAGCATCTTATCACATCCCAGTTTTCCGTCTGAATGTGCGCTTGTGTTCCAGCCTGTGTATAAGTAACACAAGGCTGCATCCAGGAAAATTGCAAACAATTGCCACAAAGCGGAATTTTCAACAGCAATATAACTCTGGCTTTCCCCTCTTCTCCTCTTACTTCACCCATTTTAAAAGTATTTGTTTTGAAGGTTACATGAAAGGAATTGAAAGACATGCCATGTTCTTCAGGGGACAGAATCCCTAGAGCATGACCCTGCTTTCCACACTTCCTGCAGATAAAGGGGCAGAGGCGATGCAGTGAGAACGGAAGCAGAACCACTTTGAATCAGATAAACTTGGACTCCTTGTCCTGACATTGACTTACTGTTTTCTTTGGACAATTAAATCAACCTCTGTTAGTCTCTGTTTTGTTCATCTGTAAATTAACTTCAAATGGTTACTGGGAGAATTAATGTTTATGTTCGTGTCTCGCCTTCCTATAACCCTCAGTACCTCCTGTGGTGACTGCACGGGGTTGTCAATAAAAGCAGTTTGCTTGCAAGACAGTGATCGGTGCATTTTCATTAGTCATTGCTTTCTCGGAGACAACGATTTTCATCTCTGATTCCCTTACTTTGGTGCTGCTCTGCTTTTGCAGTTTTAATAAGTTTTTGCCGTGTTCTTTCATTCTCACAGAACAGAAGCTAACTTTTAACATCCCTTCAGTATTAAATATTTAATGGTGTTTGAATACTAACTTCTTAAGCATATATTAAATCATTCTGTAAATAAGCTAGAACAAACCATAAAGACTTCCAAGAGATACTGGGAAAAATAAGGAATTAAGTCCACTATGAGCTATGTAAAAGTCTGCAGGCGATTTTATATGTTGGGGGAGGGGGGTACATTTTCATTTATTTCCCTGGAGTGAGAAACTTTTTCTGCTAATTACTAGTTAATGACCATAAAATGCATTGAAAATATGTAGGTTCTGTATCTAGTTCTTCTAATGAATGAAACCTTTGTGATGCCTTCAAGCACTATGATCATTTTGAACAACATTTGAAAACTCTTTATGTTAATTGCTTCTCCTGGTCATGCACTTTGCAGGCTGACCGCTTCCATTTGAAAAGAAAGATATTCACCGCCTTTGAGCAAACACCCTCTTTTTAAGTCTTCTGGTTTTGCCTCCTAGTTTTCGTGTTTGACTTCAGCTCAAACATTCTTTTAAGTACCAAATGTTCTCCAGCCCCTCACGTATGATGTACAAGTAACACCAGTGGGCAGCGTCTTTCCTTAGTCTCCTGTTTCAAAGTTAAGATTGTCTAAATATTGTCAGATGCTTAAGTCTCTCAAATTCCAATGCTGCATTGTTATTTTTAATCTTATACACTCTTGATTCTGGCCAGTGGCCACATTTCCTACCTCCTCTCCCTCTAGAGACACAAGGTCAATTCCCCTGCGTGTGGCTTGGCCGTGCATTTTGAGTACTGCTCTCGGAAGACTGCCGGAGTGACAAAAAATGATAACTTATGCTTACATAAACTTTCCTGTGTTGGAAAAATAAATGCTTGGCACGGCATCAAATACTTGTTGGAATTGGTTAGTCCTCCACTCTGGTTTAATAGGAAATTTCTGGACAGCTTGTCTCCTTTATCTTTTTTGTGTGTGTGTAGGTCCAAACTAGCGGGTATGATTCATGCTGACCTTCTAACATCGCTTTGTTGTCATGGTTCCTTGGTGCTCGGTTCTGCGTCTGAACTGAGCAGCAATCAATTTATCTCTGAGCGGAGAAAATAGAAATGGAGCAAAGTGAAGAATGTGTTAAAGGGACACATACAGTTAACTATTATCTAGGTGTGTCTCTTTAGAATCTAAACTATAAACACACAGTGTAGTGAGCCAAACAATAATTTATAACTAGTTCTAACTTATGGCAGGGCCTGAGATTAAAGTACCTGGTAACATTATATATGTTCCATGATCTCTGAATTATTATTGTTTGATTTAATCCATTCATTGTTACCACAGGAATTTATTAAGGGATGAATATTCATCATATGTAAGGTTATTTTAAAAGTAATTCAACATTAGAATTTTTCATAAGTTTATTTTTGGAATCTCACACAGTCCCATAATTTGATACTTAGAATTAGTGTTTTTAATTGCTCTGCATAAAATCAAACGGCAAAATAAATGTGGACTTAGCAACACAAGAACTTATAATTAGATACACAGATATTGAGAAAATAAATACTAGATTAGCACTCGAGCACCTGACCTCAACTGTGGTGAAGTTTTCTTTGCAATGGAAAGTTTGATACACCCAAGTCACTGAGATCAGAGCCCGGGGGGCAGGAAGACCACCTTCCGTTCCACACGGGAAGGGGCTTCCTGCCACGTCCTTGGCTTTGGCTGTGCTAGAGAAGTGCTCTCCGGGCCCTTCAAAACAGCTTTCCATTTGTGTCCATCTCCTGTCCCTCAGTCCCCTGTCCTCACCTCCTTACCCTTCTCAGGTAGAAATGACACGCCCATAGTGTCCTCTGTGCAGACTCCAGACAGGAATGGTCTTGCTAGTCAAAAAAACATTAATCTTTAAAAATTGGATATATGCTAGCCCTTCTAATAAGATTGAAAAAAAAAGATTGTGCATTTTGTGATAGAGAGAAATTAAAATATTGGTTATCAATATATGCTTAATTGCTTGAATTTAATGACAGTAAAGCAGCTACTAATGACTGAATAGTTCTTGTCAGCTGATTTGCTTGTTGGTTTTCTTTAAAATGCTGAGAAACAGAGGAAATGCCCTA
Source organism: Macrotus californicus (assembly GCA_007922815.1). NCBI lineage: Eukaryota > Metazoa > Chordata > Mammalia > Chiroptera > Phyllostomidae > Macrotus > Macrotus californicus. Next base: position 11,241 of record VMDR010023453.1, on the reverse strand, counting down.
AGTTTTCCCCTGAAGTCATAGGGTTCTGACAGACTGAAGGAAGTTAAATTTTAAAGGTGTGGTAAATCCTAAATGACCAAGTAATTAATGCTAGTCTGAAAAGATATAAAGCGTTGTAAAACCGGTTGGCTTTCATCCGCTCACTCCAATTATTTGTAAATGCAGTGCACACAGACACACGAAAAGAAAGTGGATGGATGAGAAGAGATCTGGTACCCACTCATCTTCCTCACGTAGTGGCAGAATGACCCACTAAAGGTGCCTGTGCCCTAATGCCCGGAACCCCTCAATGTATTATCTTACATGACAAAAGGCACTTTGCATAAGGAATTGAGGTTCCTGACTCTAAATGGTGAGAGGATCTGGTTCTTCACAATGGTCCTTAAAAGGAGAGAGCTTTCTGTGGCTGGAATCAGAGCGAGGTAGCTAGTAGGGGACATCAGGGTGATTAGAAGCCTATGAGGGTCTCATCCCCCACTGTTGGCGGGGGCCCCATGGAAAGCATGAGAAGGAGTGGGGAAAGTCTCTAGGAGCAAAGACTGGTCTCTGGCTGCTGCCAACAAGAATCATGGACCTCAGTTCTACAACAGCCATGTCTGAATCCTACCAATGTCTTCAACGAACTAGGAAGTGAGTAGATTCCTCCTTGCCTCTCCAATGAGAAACCCAGTCCTCCCAACACCTTAATCTCAGGCTGGAGACCCTAAACCAGGGGTGTCAAACTCATTTTCACCAGGGGCCACATCAGTCTTGCAATTGCCTTCAAAAGGCCGAAATAATTTTAGGACTGTATAAATGTAACTACTCCTAACTGTTAAACAGTTGAAATTACATTTGGCCCTTTGAAGGCAACCGTGAGGCTGATGTGGCCCCCAGTGAAAATGAGTCTGACACCCCTGCCCTAAACAGAGGACCACTCAACTCACTAAACTTCAGACCTACAGAAGCTGTGAGGTGATACATGTGTGTTGTCATATGGCACTAAATCTGTGGGCAGTTGTTACAGCAGCCAAAGGACATGAATGGCCTTGCCCCAGGGAGCAGGCATTGCGTGGAGTCACCAGAACTCAGGATAGTGTGTGGCCTATAGGATGGATCTGACGCCTGTCTGTGGTTGGCTGCCATTTGGAGGGAGAGGGAAGAATAATTAACTTATATTGCTCTCTCAACTGAAAGCAGTGCCTCTGAATTCTCTGTGACATTACAATAACCACAGAGCTAAAAATAAAATCAACTGAAAACTTTTAGCTCAATGAGGAATAGTGCCCTGTGTTTCGATTCATCAATCATGGAACCGTCCCACCTGGCTCATCCTCAGCCTGGGCTGCGAAGTGTGAGTTTGATGTTCACAATATTCTATTGCCATGAAATGCATTAGTGGAGATGTTGCAGGATTATTTTTCAAATGCTGCCAGTTCCTGCGAATTTGCCTTCCAACTCCGATCTCCCTCCTGAGTTGCTCCCTTCCCAGGACTTCTCTTGAGGCAAAGTCTTTATTGATATTAGAAAATATTGGGTGGATCCAGAAGATGAAATGGAACCAGGAAGAAAAAGGTATTTCTTTAAATCCTGAACAATGGAGCCAGCTGACGGAACAGATTCCTGACATTGACGGTGCAGTAAGAAAACTAAAATCAGAGCCATATAAAACTGGTACTGGTCTAGTTGTTTTAATCTATCTTTTCACATTGGCTTTTGTTTTCTAAACATTTTTTTCCAAGCCATTGTATATTTGGATGGCAGAACAATTTGTTAGAATACACTTTATTTTTTAATGTGCATTATTAAAAACAATCTGAATGAAGCTCATTGTCAGCTTCATTAAGGAGGATCACTTGTGCCTACCACCTAGTATAAAATAAAATCAAGCAATACAAAAAGAAAATGTTCAATGATTTTGTTTTATTTGAGTAAATACTTGAAGAAACTTGTGTGTGAATCAAGTACAGAGTTCCTTGTCAGATGGCTCCCAAGACATCATTCATTTGAAAAATTTTACTTTTAAAATAGATGTGCTATGCCTTCAACATGTACAGGAGTGTCACAAGATTGCTAAAATCTGTGAAAAACACTCCTTTGCTTGTTGGCCTGCAGTAATTTCCACTAAATCTTCCATACCTCTTCACACATATCCCTCCCTGAATTTCTTCCCGTGCTATGTTTCAGTTAGGGTGCTCATTTACATGAAACAGTCACCTGTCCTTGTCATTAAATAGCACCCTGAACTGAGAATTTAAAGACCTCCAAGTAGCATATCAGAAAGGTTAACGGCAAATTAAATGATGCATTTCAGTGGTTCTGTGGACTTCATTAAAATTTAGTATTCATTATTGGGCTTTTCTATGATCACAAGTTCCAGTGAATCATTTGATTTCGCCCTTGTAGTTTCGTTAATAATTCAAAAACTTTGTTTCAACTATCTCTTATCAGCAGCTTTTAGTGTCATGCTGAAACATCACCCAAATATCAAAGAAGGGAACCTCTGATATGGGGGGGCAGTTATCCATCAAGATGAATCTGTCTCCTTTCAAGATGGTTTCCTGAGTGGGTCAGTCTCCATTTATGTCCCAGAAGGCTGGACTCTGAGCCTGTTTTCTCTAATAAGACGGCTTCAGTTACTTCTGTGATGTAGTAAATGTTGGTGTCAAATTCTATAAGCAACACATTATTTACAGAAAATGTAAAATACAGAAAGTGAAAAATGGAAAATAAAAACGATGCATTACCTCTTCGCCTGGAGAGAACTACTACTATCATGTTGATATATGTCTCCAGTAATTACATATAACTAAGATCGTATGGTGTACATAGACTTCCCATTTCTTTTCTTTTGCCCAACATAATGCATTTTTTTCTCTTTTTTATTAATCTTACAAAAATGTGAACTGATTATCACATAGATGTGGCACAATTTATTCAACCATTTCCCCCTTACTCAATTTGCAGTGGTTCAAGTTGTGCTATTGTAAATAACATGGAAATACTCTGATTTTTGTGCATAAGTTTTTCTCCTAACCTTGACAGACTGGTGGAAGTCTATACAACCTTTGCAAGCTCATGGTCCATTTGGCCAATCAATTCCCAGCTCTAGGAGATACAGTCACATGGCTACTGCTCCATTATGTGATATTAACCTTCAACTTTGCCAATGTGATCAATGAGTATTGTATTATTTTAATATGCATTACTGTGTTTTCTAGTAAAACCATGTTTTGAATAGATGATTCATTATCTTTAAAAGGGTTAATGATAATATCTTGTTCACCTGATGGATTTATTTAAATGATTGTTAATCTTCTCTATTATAAACTTTCACAGTATCATGTGCCTCTCCCATACAGTAATTTTTGCACTAATATGGGTTATTCTTTGCTTAGTATCTCTCATTAAACTGTCCTATGTACTTTAAAGTATGAACCACACCATTTTGTGGTCATCCAGGGTAAGTCTCAGTTTCATGTTTTCTCTTTAACAGAATCCATAAGTAAATAATTCACAATGCTCATGGCTATTTCTGGGATGCAGCTGGAAGTGTGACTGCCTGATAATTCTTTTTTGAAAACATGTCACCCTGTAAACATATTTATGACTTTTCCAGGAGTCCTGAATAAAGTTCATGCCAATAAATGGGCTCTGAAATTGAAGCCCGCTTAGTACTTTCCTGATCGGTCCTCACCTGGAATTGCTCCCGCAGGATCATTGTCCAGCTCAGTGCTGGCCACTTTGTATCTTGGAAACCGGGGAAGAGCCTACTGTGTGGTTAGGAACCCACAAACTGGAACCCAGCTTGGGGCTGGGTGACTAAGTGAGGAGTGTTGAGCACATAAGTGTGTGTCAGCTGGGATCCAGTGAGGAAAATGGAACCCCATCTGTGAATTCAAATTCAGGTAATGTCATGTGTTACAAAGGTGACAGATGCCTAGAGACAGGGTCCTGCCCTGGGGTCCTGGAAGGGGCACAATGAGGTGGATTCTGAGAATGACCAGAGTTATCCAAGGGTTAGGGCAGCTTGAGCTGCTGTGGTGATGGGACAGACACAGCAGTCCCCTCTCCCACCTTCTAGGGTTTTCTCTCTGGAGACCAATAGAGAGGCAGGCCGCCAATGGGGCTTCCAACAAAGGAACCTGAGGATTGTACTTTGTAAGGTTCTAGTCCCAGGGCATAGAGCAGAATATAGAACAATTTTGTAGTTAAGAGGTGAATAATCTTCACATACGGTAGTCTAAAAAGGGCAAGATGCTCAAAATACTCATCATGTCCAGATCAGTTAGAAAAGGTGGGTCTAGAAAAGTAAACTCTTAGGAGGAAAAGTGGGTGCATGCAGTTTCACTGAAGCCCAGAAGGGGGTGACCAAGAGGCCACCTTAAGCGAGGGGAAGGAGTGGCCCCTGGGTTTGGCCACATGCAGAGTATCAGTGACATTACTAAAGGCAATTTCACTTCAATGCTAGGAGATCAGCAAATACTGGAGCAGATTAAAAACAAATTGTAATGAATAATGTGAGCTTTAAATTGAATAAGTTTGGAGAACAACAAATGCTAGTAGACTTTGATGAGGAAAGAGTGCTCTTGCAGAAATTACAAGCATGCATGAGCTCAAGAAGGCTTTTGATGTAATAATCACAGGGATGCTTACAGACGGCTCCCTATGTAGCAGACATCTTGTAGATGAGGAAACTGAGACAGACATTGTCACTTATTCTCAGGCACAAAGCAATAGGGAAAAATCAGTCTAAGATTAGAAGAGGTTCTTTCTATGGAGAAACAGAATTGAGAAGAAACTGGGTCCAAAGTAGATATAAATCAAGGGGAACTTGTCATTTTCATTGAAATAATTGCCCCGTCTTTGAGTGTGATACTGTTTTCACCCAGCTTCCTCGCTGTGCTGTCACGTGAACTGGTTCGAACTTGGAGCATTTCAAGTTTTGTACCTGGGCTGACAGAATTTCTTATCTCACCAGCTCTGCTTTGAGTCACTTTCTAAGACAGTCTCCATCTGATCTTCTCCACAGAACTGTGAGCATCCAGACTCTCGGGGACCCCTGCTTGCGTTGAAGCTTCAGCTCAACTCAACCACTGAGTCTATTGATTTCCTTTTATCACCTGGGTGACATTCTGCATTTTTTTTCCACTGAAGATACAATTAGTTCTCTGAACAATAAGCAAAGATCATTTTTTGTTTGGTTACTTAGATGCAATGGTGAATCAATATAAAAAGAATGCTGTTTTCTTGAGTGACCTACATCTGCAGAAGTTTATTTTATAGCTACATTGACTATATTTTCAGAATAAAGTTGCCACATGCAGCTAACACATAACAGTATAAGTCTGTGTGTTTTTCATGTTTATATTTATACCCACATTGATAACTAAAGCAGCATAAAAGTTTTACTTCCAGAATATGAATAAGAATTGTGCAATTATTATGATCTCTATTCATATCATCAAAGTACAAATTCCATATCTAAAATGTATTATTTCTTTTTTATGCCTATTCTGTTATTAAATCTAAATATTTTAATTTTATTTATTTATTTCTGGAAACTTTCTAAAACACACTTGAACTCACTTAACAAGAAGCTAAAAATAAAAATCAGGACAAAGAAAAATTTGAAGAATGCAAATGAGCTACCCCAAATGATTTACTTATTTACAGAAACTGGGCTTCAAATGTGATTGTGAACAATGCGTTTGGATGATGACTGTGGCAAGGATGCAGCAAAGCCTTCAGAGTACTGGTCCCCTCGGCCAAGTGCTGAGTCCCCGAGGGCAGGTGGATGCCTGAGTTCAAATCCCACCACCAGTCTCCATACTGGGACAGCCGAGCGAGTTATTATATTTCTCAGTGGGTGTATTTCTTTATCTTTGAAACAGGTAAAGACAGAAATGTACCTGATAGGGCTCTTGGAGGATTAAATGGTTGAAGAATATAACAACTTAGAAGGGGGCCTGGCAAAGTGTAAGTTTCAATGGAGTGCCAATAGCATTCATGCTGTGGGTAGGATACAGAAATGTGGAAGGTCATTCCTGACATCTGGAAGCGTGTGTAAATTTTGGGGCAGTGTATTACCTTTTGCCTCATGACTTTTTATGATATGACTTTTGCCATATCAAGTGCGGGAAGATAGGGATGCTTTAGTTTAGCAAAGTTCTGTCATAGGTTTGATTAATTTGCTGCCTCCATACCCTGGCCTTCCTCCTGTGATAGCCTGTCTTCTACCTCCCTGTGCTATCTTAAATATATCTAAGAATCATGGAGTTTCCTGGTGACCTAAATGTAGGTGGCATTTGTAGCACAGGGGTCAGGAACAAAACAACCAGACAGTTGCTTGAGAGAGAGGCGGGGGGTGGTTCAGCTTCATTTAATTTACTGAATCATCGAGTGCCTTCCTGCTGAAGATTAGTTTGTTTGCTCTTGTAATTTTCACTTATTAGTGTGAAGAGTATGTCATTAATGGAAAGGATGATTTATGGTGATAATAGGCAGAGCAATTAATATGCATACTTGGTAAAAGTAAATATTTGAGGTGTTCTTACTGTCTCAATCAACCTAAAGGAAACAAACCGTAAGAGTCCTTTAATCAGCTTCAGCCACGACTCCGATTATCGGCAACACCAATACCCAGGTACTCACTTTAGAATTTGGGGCAATATTAAGTCTAAACATTGCTAAATGGTTTAAGAGATGAATTTTTCTATTTCCTAATCTGCCTCATTTCTTATCATAAGAAATTGCAAATGGAAGAAGGTTGTCCTCCCCTGCATTCTTTCAAAGGCTTGTACAAATTAAGAAAGAAGAAAGAATGGAAAAGCCTCTGTGAATTGAAATGTTTAGCTCAGCTATTTAAAACCTTTTGTGTTGGGTTGCAGATTATCCTGCGGGCTGGGACCCGGGAGAAGTGAATCTCTCTTTTGTCCAGCAGCTCTTCCTCCTTTTGATGCCAGATTTAACGAATGTGAAAATGCCCCATGAGAAATTAGCACGAGTTGGAGGGAAGACTTTCCCTGAGAATTTAGGATGGCTGAATGAGAGGTACCCCTGTTATTTCAACACTATTTAATGTTTTCTTTCTCTCTTTTGTCACACCTTCTTTTCTTCAAGCCTGCTGGCTGATGGAACTCTCTGTGTGGTGGACCCAGTACTTTCATCCAGCGGCCCCTTCAGGAACCAGGATGCATTTTCCCACCTTCTGAGAGGGCTGCTGGATGTGCGGTCATAGGTTCTACCGCTGAATATACAGTTGGTATTGGTGTCGGACACGCTGTTATTCTGAGTGTCCACAAAGTCCAGAGTGGATTCTGAACAGGAAGAGTTACCCATATAGAAATGGTAGGATACACGAATTATCCCTTCACCTGTCTTCCCATCTCCTGAGAGGTGGTCCAAAAGCAGCAATAGAACATTCCAGGAGGAGACAAGAAAATCGCTGTCTTAAGAACGTAAAATTCACAGGCGAGGTAAACATGGGTCAAGCTCCATCTGCTATTCCCCTCTGCTACAGGCGCCGGGTAGGACATTCAACCCAGAGCTGGTGTGTTTACAGAACCCTGCTCTCTGAGATAGCCCTGCTCTACCCCGCCTCATAGCCACGGGAGACCAGTTTAACCTCCGCTCTTCATGGTCTTTGTGCTGTGAGTTTTCGTCTTCTTCCCTGCCAGGTTTCAGAATTCAGCAAATATTCGTAGGGGAACGGATTCGATCTTTGTGAGACTCCCAAAGTCCAATGTGTTCTCTCCTGAAACTTTCAATGATCACAGAAAGCATTGCTGCTTTCCCGTCCGTAGTCACAGCTACCTGTTCTGGCACAGCTGTTTCTAGTGTCTTTCTTCCCACAATGATTCCTCATTTGCCCCAAAGGAAGAGCGACTTGAGAAAGTCAGCTTGCCTCATGAGGCACTTTCCTCTTCAGAATCTTAACACCTTATTCTTTGCTTCTGTAGCCCTGATTTCAATATACTTTGTACCATTTTCAATGCATATGATTTCTCTTAGTGAGACTGTTGGTTTGCCACCACCATTCACTCCTTTGTACCTGAAGTCAGGAGTTCTACTTTGCCCATTGGAGAGAGAGAGAGAGAGAGAGAGAGAGAGAGAGAGAGAGAGAGAGAGAGAGTGTGTGTGTGTGTGTGTGTGTGTGTGTGTGTTACAATTGGGTCTGATACCAGCATGGTGATTTCTATCAGGTTCAGTTTTGAACACAGTGGGCCACCCCATGTGGGCTAAAACAGGGGAGGGCTCTCTGCTTGCCAGAGCCAAAAAAGTGAACACATGAAGCTCTTTGTAAGGCTCCCCCACAAAACTGACCACATGTGCCAATGGCCACGTGAGGACACCGACTCTGGGGCACAGAGGAGTGCAGGGTCGGAGCATTAGACAGCTGGGCTCAACGACACGGCTCTGAAGGTGAGCAAGTGGCAGAATATGAAACTGATTCCTTGGAGAGTCCCTTTGACTGGTCACTGCCCGCAGTCAAGACCGCACTGTCATTATTGCTCACCTGCTAGCTTTGTGTCTAGCCTTTTCATCTACATGTTGCTAGAGAAATGTTCACATCTAAAACTGGGCTGAAGAAAGAGTTGCCTCCATTTTTTCTTAGGAAATCATACCAACATCCTAGAAAATTAGAGCTGAATCATAAAGGTCATAAGCTCTATATCTCTTTTATGAATATAATGAAACTCAGGACAAATAATATTGCATCACTTCCTAAGTATCCTATATCATTCAGGGGTATGATCAGTGCTGCAGCCAAGTTTTCTGACTCCTGGGCTGGGGTCTTTGCTTTATACACAGGATCCCTTCCATGTAGTATGTTACATGCAGCCTCACTGCGGTTCATCTGTAAGTACCTACTTTCCCCTTTGGTTTAAATCCGAGCCCTGACTGCCGCCAGTACTCAGTCTGCCTCCTTCTTGTTTCCTCCTGTTCACTCATTTAAAATAAACTATTATAGAAAGCATGTCACTGAAAGAGAACATAATGCTGAAGGTAGATCGTGGGAACCCCAGTGAAAGAATATTGCCAGAAAAAAATCGACAGACTCTGCTCAGACTTTCTAATGTGTAAGTGCACAGGAAAATGACACCCTAGTAGAAGACAAAACAAAACAATTGCAGCCATGGTCCTGTTGACAAAGTCTGCCCTGAGCTGCAATATCACATGACACAGAGGTGGTACTTCAGTGGCTTCTTCTTCCATTCTCTTCTTCCCTTCCCCCAGTCTGAAAAACTTAGACACATGTACATGCACAATACAACATTGTGTTGAGCTTTGCATTGGCTAAAATGTAGGGGAGATGCTACTACTTCATGAGAAAATAAAATCAATCACATTACATGACTTCCACCGAAGTGATATTCTCCTACATTTGCCAACATTCCTTTCTGTGAGCTTAGAAGTTGCTATAATATCATACTCCAAACCCATGGAGAAAATCTGTACTATGGGGTAAGACAAAGTACCTTTGTTATTTAAATGATACTTGACCACCTTAGGCTGCACTTACGGGGTCATGTTACTTAGGTACTAAGACTCATTCCACGCAAAAAGAAAACTAAAGTCGGGAAACCAAAGCCATACAGCCTGAATCACCGATCAGACCGTTAGAATAAAGCCAGGTTGGGCTAAAAAGAAATCAAGCTGAAAGATCATTGAACTGTCATTTTAGTGACTCTTGACCTCAATTCAATGCTATAGTCATATGATTTTTTACATTAAACTGCTGGCTATGAAGTGAATGATTTCTGAAATACTGCTAAGTGAGTGTAGGAATGAGAAATATTTTTCAATTTATATGGATAACTATGCTGCTACAGATTGGATAAATAGGTATCGGTTATAGAAAATGGTATCAGTGGCATTCACAACCATGGAGGCATTTCTTTCCTTGGCATTAAAACCAGAGATACCGTTTTCTCATAGTCCCTGCCAAAAGCAGAGTGAGCGCTCAAATTTAAAAGCTGGAAATGCTATAACAAAGCGTTTTCTGTTTATGTTGTTTTGTTCATAGCTCCGAAGACGCTGTAACCATCTTCTCCTTGGACAAAACCACAGGTTTGCGGCACTGTTTCGTCTTCGTTCCTTCTGTCTTAATTTAAGATCTGATTTGCATTCTTTGTGTTAATGTTTGCTTTTGCTTAGTTGCTGAACTCCACAGGCATAAGGCCAAAGGTAATGTTCAAACTGATGTACCCCTACAATCTCCCCACATTGTGTGTGTGCAAACAAACGACAAAGATTCTTACTAGAAAAACAGGTTTTCCAGATTTGCAATGAGCACAAAAGTTATGTAAAAGTCTGCATTTCACTAGTTTTCATCCGGAGACTTTGATTTAAATCATGTAATGGTCTGGGACCTCAGTAAATAGGGTGTTAATATCTGAGGCACTTTATTAGCACATAAAAGCTAGGCTTCGTCACTCACATTCTGACCTAGGTTCCGGTGGATTGGAAAAGGTTGAAGGGCCCAGCAAGGCAAAATTACACACACACACACACCCCTGGTATAACAAAACGTGCGGGTGCTTTGGATTCCGATAGACCGTGTCAATAGAACTTTAGCCACATCCAACTTCTATAGACTAAAGCTACGACTGCTTTCCCGTCTTATATTGGGCACGGTGCTCTGAATTATCACTGAGTTCTGGATAATTTAGCAGCTGTGCTATGTAAGTATAAAGTACCTACATATTTTGACAGCGTACCAGAGATATTAAAAACCGCGCCTGAAGTCTCCTAACAGAATATCTCGACCCCAATCTAAGCATGTGACAATTAATTATCTGTAAAACTGGTTAACAGAGCTAAAGATGCAGGTGACATCCTTGAGTAACCAGTTCCAACTAGAACCGGACCCTCTGAATACCTGACAGCTGCACTGGCCGCAACTCGTTCAGACAGGTGTTAAAATTTCTATTTGAGGCACAAGGATAATAAGACTCAGAAAGGTTTTAAGCTGAAATTCACACTTTCAAAAGTGGTTGTGAACAGTTACTAATGCCTGGTCTGTCTGAAATCAAAGCACAGTGTCTTTCCTCTACACTCTGCTGATCAATGTTTGAACAGCATGCCCCCATGCGCCCTATGAAGGTGATTCTAGTGCTTTTTTTCCCTAAACTATATCCACATGCTGTTAAGCTTTCTCTAAGAAAGAGAAAGGACTCATGTGTACTGAGCACCTGTATGTCCCATGTGTAAGCTGATGTGCTTATCAAAGCTAGATATATAGATATATATATATAT
>VMDR010023452.1:0-15596 GCA_007922815.1 Macrotus californicus | reverse complement strand
AACAAAAACAAAAGCTAAGCGAACAACTAGAACAGAAACAGAATCACAGAAATGGAGATCACATGAGCTGTCAGTGAGGAGGGGGAAGGGGGAGAGAGGGGGAAAAGGTACAGGGAATAAGAAGCATAAATGGTGGGTACAAAATAGACAGGGAGAGGTTAAGAATAGTATAGGAAATGGAGAAGCCAAAAACTTATATGTATGGCCCATGGACATGAACTAAGGGGGAGGGGGTGTGCAGGGCAGAGGAAAATAAAGGGGGGGAGGAATGGGACAACTGTAATAGCATAATCAATAAAATATATTTAAAAAAAGAAAAAATAAACTAATAAGCAAAAGAGAATCAGAAGCACAGAAACAAGGAACAGACTGATAGCTGTAAGAGGGGAGAGTGGAGATTGGGACTAATTGAAAGAAGACAAAGGGATTAGACAAAGAACATGTATGAATGACCCATGGGCATGAACAACAGTGTAGGGATTGACTGTGGGAAGTGGGTGGCTGGGGGAAGGGGGACAAGGAGGGGAAACTTGGTACAATTGTAATAGCATAAACAATAAAAAATTTTTTTAAAGAAATTCAGCCTATCCACCAAGTGAATTCATTTTACTTCCAGAAATCTTGTTCATTAAAAGGGAAGGGTTGTTTAATACCTAAGAGTTTCTTTGTTAAATAGACATATCTCACTGGTATATATATTTTTATGGAATCAGAGCCAGAGGGACCTTAGAGATCAAGAGTCCAAACTCTATTTTAAGGATAAGATGACTAAGTAAGGCAGGGTGCCAAGTCAGGAAAGACTTCTTACTAGTCCAAGGCTGCTTTAGCTTGGATTTTAGGGAGAAGAGTGGAACTGAAACAGATGAATCAAAAAACTGACTTTATCCTCTGCCCATGAAATAAAGATCCTTGCATTACTCTGAGTCAGTGTAAACTCACTGAATAAACCATTTGCAATTTATGGCCTGACACTTCTTTACATTGCAGCAAAGCACCTTCTGGTAAGGGAATTGTGCCAATACAGACCTATAATAAAACAAATCTAAACAGAAAGGGATCAAAAGTTTCAGTTCCCAACTTTTCCAGAGGGGGGCAGCAAGTCACCAGGAGGAATGCCAGAGTAGCTCTATTTTGCTTTGATCCTAAATTACTTCCTCAGAATGAACTGCAACACTAAATGGCATAAATATCTGGAGCCCTCTTTTTTGTTCTGGTCAGTTTCCTCCTAAGACATGTGGATCTTTGAATCATGTTCATGACAACTCATCCATCAAGGAAAACTTTATATTAATCTCCAGCCATATCCCCAGGTTCCCCAGTTCTCTTCATTTTTCCCAGCTTTGAGCACTTTGGTTGGCTGTGAGCACTATACAGACTTTTTTCCCAAACAGCTTCTCTGTTAGTAACATACCTTTGGCCAGTCTGGAACCTTCCATGTGTTGCCTGCCAGGTAGACAACGTTGATTCTTACACAGTAAAGGATGAAGACATTAATTTGAAGAGAGAAAAATTCAGTATTGGAACAGAAAATTACTGAAAGGCAGCCAAATACAAAGACTTCTCACAGATGGTGGCAGGAAGGGCATGGTCATCTGGCGAAAATGGGTAGGAGTGTGATGAGGAAAAGGAAGAGCTAGAAAAAGCTTCCAGTTCTCAAGCAGCTGGAGGCATTCTGTTAGCCTCGGACAGATGAAAAATGAAGGGATAAAAGTGAGAGAGACAGATATCACCGCTTGTGCTGCTGTGAGCTGCAGAAGCAATGCCAAACAAGTTGAGTGCAGCCAAAACAAAACGGGTTAGCTTAAGTGCTGCTAAATCAAACGCACAGTGAGTGTGACTCATGGCTTAACTGACATATTTGGTAAAGTTCCCCACGTAAATTTCTACATAAAGTGAGTTTTCAAGAGGAACATTTAGCTTAATAAAATGTTTTTAGCACAAATAAAAAATATATTTTCCCAAATGCCTGGATTTTTTTGCAGTCATCATTTATTTGCAAATTGTTAGTGTACCATTTGTAAATTATTGCTGTTCGTGCCTTCAAGCAGGTTCAGTGAGACTGTTATGTGGTTATTTGTCCCAATTTCCTACATGACCTTGGAAGGAAAAAGCTGAATATCTTTGAAAATATTTCAAACTTTTCCCCCAATTCAGTCTGGCCATTCTTCCAATTATTTTGACTTAATGAGATCTTACTGTTCTTTGGAAAGGTTAATGTCTTACCATATGATTTGGCTTAGTGGAATTCAGCCACTTCCCCAAAACACTAGTGCAATGTAGTAGAAACAGCAATGGATAAGTGTATTATATTTTTCAACGAATAAATTTAGAATCAGGAATTTGAGGTGCAGGTTCTAGCTTTGCCCCTCCCTCACTGTGCAACATTGGATAAATCACTTCACTTCCCTGACCTTCAGTTTTCCCACTTGTGAGAATACAAATCTCTAATGCCTTGCTTAAAAATCTCCAGTTTATGTTTCTAATTTGAAGGAATAATAAGCAATAGCCTCATCATTGTCAACAAACATTTACTCAGTGCCACTGGGTGGTATGTTTCCAGCAGACTTAATTGTTAATTAATTATTCCCTGGTAAAACAAACAGCAGACTAAAACAAATAACACTGTTCGGAGGGCAGGGAAAATGTTATTCGCCTACACTTGGCCTGGCACTGGGAAATGAAAATGTCCTTCTCCCCACAGGTGCTGCTTCCTAGGGAGGTTTGGGTCTGTGGTCTTTCATATTATGAACTGTTTCTATTTTCAGGACTCAGAGTTCTTTGTAGGTTTGCACAAGCTTTGGAAGTTGTAGAAATCATCAAGTGGGTAATTCTTGTTTAGAGTTCTTCATCTATCTAGGAAGGGAGAGAACTGTGTTCTCACATTTGTTAATAAGGTGGTGAAGTTTGGAAGGAAGAAGCCTAGAAACTTTTCCTTCTGTAAAGCCATTCTCGGAAGCTTGGTGACTCCCAGATTCATATCTCCAGCCTAGACCATTCCCAAATATGTGCACTTGATATCAGTCTGACCTTTAGACCCAAGCCAGCCCCTGCCCAGGGCCCTGAGCACCTTCCCATGGTTATCCAGGCAGAATGCCCCAAATCTGGACCTGGTCCTGCGTGGGTTCTGGTCAGCAGAGTTTCCTGCCTAAAAATGTTTAAGACTCTCTCTAGTGGCTAGGATTGGTCAGGGCCAGCTGTGCCACCTGGGAGGGGAGCCTTGAGCCTGGACACATCAGCATGGGACCTGGTCCTGTTTTTTTCCCTTCTGGGTGCTCAGTGACCCTTTACATTCCCTTCACATGTCCCCACTTCCACCTCACTCCTGGATTTGACCAAGTGCCACAAAAAGCCCTGGGACTCTTGTCCACTCCAATTCCAGGAGGGCCTCCTGGTGAAAGGATGCCCACCGCCCCCTGGCAGGTGCAGTGTTTTTGTCCCAGAATCAGGTGAGATTGGGCTGCCTGGTATAGTGATGACACTCTGATTTTGAATGAGTCATGTCAGACACAGAACACATTCAGAGCCCTGGGCCACTGAAGGTCCACTGACAGTTCTTCCCTTGAGCAGCCAATGGGGACCCTGCATTGGCTCTCACATGTGGGATCTCCAACTTCAGTGCTGCCCACAGTCCAGACTCAAGGACAGCAGGGGTGGCAATAGGTGCTCTTTACCCTGTGTACCCCTCTCCAGACACCACCACTCCCTACCACCCTACTACCACGACCACCACAGAGTGGTCATCCCACCCCGTACAGGCTCTGTCACCAGGCTGGTATTAAGTCATGCCAGAAGAGGGATGGGCATTCCTTGAGTGAATGGAATGTCTCTGCCTCCTGGTGGAGATATGCGGAAGGCAGAAGTACAATCAAGGCCAAAAGAGATCACACTCTAGGAAAGCGCTGTTTATGACCTACAAACATGGTTGGGACATGAACTCCTCTGCATTTCCACTATAAAACTCCCAATAGCAAATTTATCAGAAACTTGTCATAAAAATTATCAGTCACATGTTCCCACAAATTCTGGGTAAGATGTGCACTGTGGTCATCACCCACAAAGCACAGTAGTCGCCTCTGAGAGCTGTGGGAACCACTCTTCACAGGCCACACCATGAATGATGTAGTGTCAGGGGCACTGACATCACCAGCATTAAATGACTGCTATTGGGGAGCTCCAGAAACAAAATCTATGTTGCTTCAATACAGTTTCCAAAGAACCATGACATTGAGAGTAATAATAGCAGTGCTCTCTTGTTCTCTCAGTGGAAGATACAAAAGTTGCCCATTTGACAATAAAGAACAAGAAGAGCTGGTAATCTTCACATGCACCAACTGGACAAGGAACAAATACAGAAGTACCTCCTTCTAACCTCATTTTGACCCATGAATTTTTAAATATATTTTTAATCAAATACATTTTATAAATCTAAGTGTTTATATTAGGTGTTCCATATAAGCCCTTCACACCTAGTGGCAGCCCAGCTTGACTCTGAAGACAAGGTCCTGATTTTCCCTTGTCTGTCTCAACTTGCACCTCCCACAGGATCTCCTATCTTACCATATGGCAGCTCCAATCTTCCAAGTGCTCAAATCAAAATCTTGAAGTCAACCTTGACTCTTCTCTTTCTCTCACATCTACTTTCAATTCATCAACAAAGCCTGAAAGGTCTACCTTCAAAATACATAAAAAAAATCTAACCTCTTTTCACTTCCTTTCTACCATTATCTCCCTGAACCAACCCAACATCATCTCTCTCCTAGATTATGGCACAATAAGTTTCTCTACCAGTCTCCATGCTTCCTCCTTATTCTTCCTCAGATCTATTCTCCATAAAGTATCCTGGGCAATTCTTTTAAAAACTAAATAGATCATGAATTATGCTGCCGAGATGCCCCTTCAAGGAAGGACAGACTTCTCAACTGTGGGCTGTAAGATCACAGTGTCCAGCTCCTTCAGTGTCAAAGCTGCACAGGACTTCTTTGTTCAAGGTCACATTTTTCCTAGTCCGGCCTTCACCTGGTGCCTGAGCAAAGCAAGAGTATAAAACCCTGGAATTTTGATCTGACAAAGGACAACTTTGACAGGAAGTATTCTCTCCAGAGCTCATCACTGGGTTGGCCAAGGTATTTTCGCATCTTCATTGCAATTCATCTTCAACTTCTGCCCAATCCTACTCCTCCTTCTCTCTTTTCACAGGTGCCAGACCTGCATTGCAGTTTGAAGTGCTGCCTGACTGCTCCTGGTCCCTCTCCCCTTTAACTTCCACAGACATTTCCCACACCATCACATCTTGTGCTTCTGTGTCTTTCTTGACATCTGATTCCCAGAGGACCAAAAATCACTTATTCTCCCTTACCACCCCATGTAAAATAGCAATGCACTCTTCCTTGACACTCTATCCCCATTATCCTGATTATTTTTCTCTATCATGTCACCACTTGTCATATATATCCTAAAATATTTGTTTTTCATCATCTCCTCACAAACTAGAATATAAGCTCCTCAAGGTGAGGGACTTGGCTTTGTTCACGTCCATATCCAAGTGCCTAGAATGATGCCTTGGATGTAGTAAGAACATAACAAATATTTAATGAATGAGAAAATGATTGCATGCTTGGAAACCTTGGCTAGAAAGAAGGAAACTTGAATAGCTTCAAAAAATACATCATCTTCTTCTCTCCTACATGTAAAGAAAATTTTAGGAGCCAAAAATTTGGGGGATTTGCTTGTTACTTTCAAATTTGAGTCTAATTGAACAAAAATAAAGTAATTAAAAAAATAAAAAAATAAACAGATAATCCCCTAAAAAAAAACATGCACAAGAGTATGTGCATATAGTATATACAGTTTACAAAATATTCAACTCTAAATTTGCATGCTATGCAATGAATATTTATTAAGCCCTTGCTATATATCAGGCATATACATGGTTATTTCTCCCTGTTTTGGTATTTTTACTCTATCTTCACACATTTGGCAGAAGAAATGTTGTGAAATTTCCCAAAATTACTTAAACTTTTTCTGTACACTATACTGTATAATTACATGGGATGTTTTTAAATTTTTAAATATATCAAATCAGAGTCACTCACCTATATATAAATATAAGTGAGTTTTCCTAAAAAAAAAAATTGAGTCTAAAACCCAGGTCTCCAGATTCCCACCTTTTTTTTTCTATATGGATACATTTATGCCTCAAATATTTATTGGGTATCTTCTATGAGCCAGACACTGGGCTAAGGGCGGGGAGATAAAAATGACAATGCCCTGTCTTTGGTCAGCCCCTGGACCATGAGGAAGCTGGACAAGTCCTAAGGAATTCAGTGCTACAACAGATGTTACAGATGGTGCTGGGAAGACACAGAGACAATCCAAGAGGGGCAAAGGTGCCATAAGGAATACCTGAGAAATATCTCCATCCTGCTCACCTCTTTGTTTTCCAAACAGCCCCTAAGTTCATTCCCACCTCAGGGTCTTTGCACTGGCTATCGCTCCTGCCTGGAGTATGGTACCCCATAGATCTTCACATGGTGATACCTTCTTGCCGTTCATGTATATCTCAGATCAAATGTCACCCTTTCAGGGAGGCCCTTCGGATACCTAAAGTGCCCCACCCACGCAACCTTCCCGTTCCCTACACCTTGACCAGACACTCAGTCAAACAGTTTTACTTTTGGGTTTCATAGCCCTTCACACGACCTGTTTACTTATTTGTGTTTTGTCTCCTGCCTGTCTCCTCCATCAGGTGCTATAAGTCTTCTGAGGACAAGGACCTTGTTTGTTTTGCTCTCTGCTCTAACTCCAATGCCTACAAGGGGGCTGGTACACTTAAGGGGCTCAATAAGCATGCACTGAATGATTATGAGGAAAAGTGTATAAGATGTAAAAAGATGATGCTTCCATAGAGACACAAAGGACAACTAGTAAGTCAGGGTGGGAGTGAGAGTGGACCATGCCACACCAGGGAAGCACTTCTCAAAATGGGTTGTGCTGCTCTTTTTTATCCCCCTAGGGATCCCGGCATCAGAAGTCTTCAGGTCTGAGTGATGGTAATGGGGATATGGACATTTATTACACCATTCCCTTCACTTTCGTATTCTGAAAATCTTCACAACAAAAAAATTAAGGAAGCAAGTCTCGAGGCCAAGTAGGTAATATAAATGTATGAAGCATCATGGATGGACCTGAGGGTACTATGTTAAGTGCAATAAGTCGGTCAGAGAAAGACAAATGCCATATGATTGCACTTACATGTGTTATCTAAAGAGCAAAATAAATGAACAAACGAAATAGAAACAGACTCATAGATACAGAGAACAAACCGATAGTTTCCAGAGGGAAGAGGGAGGTGGGAGATGGGTGATAAAGGTGAAGGGATTAAGGAGTACAAATTGATTGAGGGAAAAATGAGGACAACTGTAACTGAAAAATAAAAAAAAATTTTTAAGTGTTTATGAAAAACAAACAAAAAAAAGAAGTACAAATTGGTAGTTCCAAAACAGTCACAGGATGTAAAGCGCAGCATAGAGAATATATAGTCAATGACATTGCTATAACTATGTAGGGTGCAAGGCGGGTACTAGACTTATGGGGGGATCACTTTGTAATTATATAAATGTCTAACAACTATACTTTACACCTGAAACTAATATAAAATAATAGTGAATGTGAACTGTAATTGAAAAATTTTTAAGCAAATAAATAAAAATTTTCAAAATGTATAAAGCATCTTTGTTTTTAGCCCAAAGGTGGGACCTGGGGTAAACATCTCTGTGCAAAAACATTCTTTGCACAAAAACATTCAAATTGAACTTTTCCCCTCATACTCTGTGCCATCTAAACAAACTCAGCCTGGGTTTATCCAATTTGTGACCCTCGCTCAGCACAGGCTAAGCTATGGATCTTCTTTGTTATTTTTTTATTGTTATTCAAGTACAGCTGTCTCCATTCCTCCTCCCACCCTCAATCCTACCCGCTTTGGCTTTGCCTGTGTGTCCTTTATACATGTTCCTTGACGACCCTTCCCTTTCTTTCTTCCGTTATCTCCCATTCCCCCTTCCCTTTGGTTACCGTTAGTTTGCTCTTTATTTCAATGTCTCCTGTTATATTTTGCTCATTTGTTTGTTTTGTTGATTAAGTTCCACTTATAGGTGAGATCATATGATATTTGTCTTTCACCGCCTGGCTTATTTCACTTAGCATAATGTTCTCTAGATCCATCCATGTTGTATTGAAAGGTAGGAGCTCCTTCTTTCCTTCTGCTGCATAGTATTCCATTGGGTAAATGTACCATAGTTTTTTTATCCACTAATTTATTGGTGGGCACTTAGGCTGCTTCCAACACGTGGCTATTGTAAATTGTGCTGCTATGAATATTGGAGTTCATAGGTTCTTTTAAGCCATGGGTCCTAAACAATCTATTCATTCAATTCTGGAAAATATTACTCAACCATCTGGAGACCAAAGTCCAATAATATTGAAGTATCAAGCTCTTTTCCAGGACCTCACTCCTACTTCAGATCTTTCCTGTGGCAGACTGTTCGTTTCCCTACTGTGAGATAATAGAAAATATGCAGTGGTCGTTGCCCCTGGTGCCTGGCACAGAGCTCCTGAAACCCTTGTAAATTCCTAAGTGACAAGAGTACCAGAAGCATCTCTTGTTCTACTGAGGCTACTCTGGGTAGGCTCCTGGGTGGCTGTTGGATGGGGGCTTGTCACTAGAAAGACCAAGGCATGATTAGAAGCTTGAAATTTTCATCCCCATTTGTCATCCTCCAGAGAGGAGGGACGAGAAACAGAATTCGTAAATGATCCTGCCTACCTAAGGAAGCCTCCATTGAATCCCAATGTTACAGGGTTCAGAAAACTTCCACGTTAATAAACACATCCACACTGGGAGGGTGACACACCTCAACTCCATGAACATGGGAGCTCCTGTACTGGGGACCCTTGCAGACCATGTCCTATGTATGTCTTCATCTGGCCATTCATCAGTATCCTTTGTCATATTCTTTACTAAACTGGTAAATGTAAGTAGGTGTTTCCCTGATTTCTGTGAGCTGCTCTGGAAAATTAACTGACCCCGAGTAGGGAGTCATGGGAACTTCTGACTTATAGCTGATCCATGGTTCAGAAGTACAGGTGACAAATTGAATTGGTGTCTGAAAGGGGGGAGGGGCACTACTGTAGGACTGAATGCTTAACCTGTGGGATCTGACACCATCTTGCATGTGAATAGTAAAGGAGACACACAAGAAAGACATGTGGGAAACTGAATTTTCTTATATGCCTACCTTATCCAAAACTCCCTGAGAGGGAAAGGGGTTGTTATAGCTCCTCTAAACTCCCTGCTGCAACTTCTGACCAATGCTCTCCCACCCACACCCCTGTGAAAAGCCTCTCCTCCTTCGAGGCTCATGTCATCCAACCATCTACTCTCTTTCTGTCATTGTTCTTTTAATCTTCTCTCCCATGTCTCTCCACCACAGTCAGCAGGGCTTGAACATCTCCTTACAGGCTCTCTCTCTCTCTCTCTCTCTCTCTCTCTCTCTCTCTCTCTCTCTCTCTGCAACCTCAGCCTCCAGTCAGTATCCCATAAAACTACAAGCATTCATAAAGGTAACCCAGCCTAAAGCCTCATCTTAGGAGCTATTTTGCCTCCTTCCCAGTTCAGTTCAGTAGGCCCAATCTAAGCCATACCTGAATCTCATTATTACCTTCAATCCTGACATTGTACTCTTGGAGCAGCCTCCCTCTGAATCCACTCAATTCAGCTACATCTGGGATCTCCAATACCTTGACTCTTCATTCCCTTTTCGATCTATCAGCACCTGTTCAACTTCTTTTCTTTTCCCTACATACAGCTATGCTTCTCGACCTTAGCTAAATATTAGAATCACCCAAAGAGCTTTTGAGGCAGATGTGTTTACCAATGACATCAGATTCTCTGGGGGAGGGGCTGAAGCAATAATACTTTGAAAGGCTCCCCTGATTCCAATGAGCAGCCAAGGTGGAGGACCACTCAATGGTCTTCAACCCAGGCCTCACCATTCATCACTTTAACCACTTTCCCACTAGCACCTTCACTTCCTCACTCTCTTCTCTGCCACACAGTCCCTGAAAAGTCCACCCTTGGAGCAACCCCACTACACAGTTTCTCTATTCCTACCCAGAAGCTGCTGAGCCCTGCTGGAGGGAAAAATCACAAAACTGTCAGCTTTCTCTGGAGGCCAAGTCTCATGTAAGGCATTAGTATGGTGGGATTTGAAGAATAACAGGAAGATTCATGCCTTTGGGATTCACATTGACTTCTTTAAGCAATAATCTTACCAAATGCATATGACTGGGAAAAGTTATAAAATATGGGAATTAAGTATTAATTTATTTAATGGCATAATAGCTGGGACTCTGGTTGCAAGAAACAGAAACCTCCTTGAGCAAGAGGTATTGCAGCAGGATGGTGTGAGTTCTGGTTGAGAACTAGCTTTGCCTCTCACATTAGAAGAATAATGCAGGGATCACAGCAGGGCTAGTGCTATATTGAGAGAAGTTATTAAACTCTCAGAGCTGAAATAAAGAGGGACCAGTTGCTAACTGGAGACACCTATATTCCCAGGGACTGGAGAGACTAGACTGGTTTGCCAAGTTGTATCATGAAAATGTCTAAGAGGACTTCTTTTTTAGGGGGAAGGCGGGTGGGGAGACAAGATTTGATACGAAACTCTGGTCTTTAGATTGGCCTCCTCTCCAAAGTTGAAGGAGGCGAACTCCACTGAACCACTCCAACTTGGTGGGTGTCTGGGAGAAAGAAGCCTAACATCTTAGTGCCTGGTTGCCTGCCTGGCGAGCACTGGTCCTGTCGATCTTCCTCAAGCTACAAGTGGGGGAATAAACATTGAGACCAAATGGTGTGATCAGAAAAGAGAAGCCAATGAACACCCCCCTGAAATTCCCAATTCTTCACAGGTAAAGAGCGTGAGCCTGCTCATCTCCTCCTAGACCCCAGAGTTGAGACCACAGATGGTGTATAAGTTTGGATACTGCAGGCTTGTCAAGGACCATAGCAGCATGAAGCAAATAAGAATGTGGTGGAAGGCTTCAGGTCTAGAGTCCCCAGATCCCTCAAAGGCCCTCCCTTGGTGTTGTTTGGGCTCCAATCCCTAAAGAGCCTCCACCCATGTCTTTGAGCAATGAGCTCTATTAGAAGTGAAGACTACAACTTCACCTCAGGAGGTATCTCTCCCTTCCCCTCCTCCCTTGCCCTGTGCCACAGAGGCACACTGTGGAAGAAGGTGGGCTTTTATGAGGTAAAATCACATCCTCCTCCATCACTCCCATGCACAAAAAACCCAAAATCACACCTGAGTCACTGGGGCCATGAGCCTCAGGTGCTGATAGGAGTTTGGGGGAGCTTTGGATCAAACTTGAACTACAAGTTTTAAAATGAATCAGGATGTGTGGAGAAAGAATCTGATTAACAATTTGGACTAGGTGTTTTCTCCTGGGCCAATGAGCCATGACTGGGGACGAGTCATCTAATATTGTACAATAATGGCTACCAGGTAGCCACCCCGTAAATGAGGGAGTCAGTCAGATTTAAAAGACAGGCAGAAATATAGTGAATATGTCAGAAACCCTAAAGATAATCCTCCACGAATTGCTTTCTTCCTGACTAGAAATTGGGAGACGTGAAAATGCCAAGCTTCTGAGCAGCCAGGGGATGCTGCATGTAGAAAGGAAGGAATGAGGAAGCAACAGAGAAAGAGAATCTAAAAGACACACTCTAACCATTTAAATATAGCCAGTCCTCTAGCCAACTTTCTTCCTTCTTGGTTAGTTTTGCTCCTGTAAGTTCCACATTTTTCACTGCAGGTTTCATAGCTCATTATTTACTTTATTTATATGGCCCCACAGAAATTATCTTTGGCTAATATGTTATAAGGAGAACACATTATTACATTACAAACTAGAAGAGAAAAAACCATAGGGACAATAAAATATCTGGAGGAACATTGAGAGGGTTAGAAAAACTAAACACATAAAACAAACAAAAAGTACAAATATCTTAAGGATATAGGACAAGAAACCAGAATTTTATCTGACACAACTTATGCCTGGAAAATTAGGTTGATACATAGCACCATCATGAGACATATGTATTATGAGAGAAAAGTGTCTCCAGGTGACTGCCTGGAGGTATTCACCTGTCGGAAACATATGACTGTCAAGGTGAATCAGAGCTATGTAGATTAACCAGTGGGTGCCTTGTAGGAGAAACGTGTCTCAGAGAGGAAGACTGTAGCCTTGGATTTGTGGGCAGGAGTAGGCATGCAGAGAATGAAAAGCAGACCTGGGAGAGAACAAAACAAATTTCTAATTATTCTCATTATTCTCTTCTACTGTTTATACAATTCAGCAGCTGGGCTGAAATGTTCAAACAGGACAAGAGATGAGAAGTACCAACATCGTCTAAAGTACTAAGACATTTTTTTTTGCATGTGAAAGGAAGTATAATTAGAAATAGTGACATTTACTTTAAAGAAAACTTTAAAATTTATTTTCTCAAGCACATTCAGGACTAGATTAATGGAACCAGGTAGAGTAATTAATTAAGAGGCTTGTCTCCAGTTTCTAGGTTTTATTTACGTTTCCAAATTTTAATAACCCAGTACCCTATTTAATGATTAAGACCAAGGAATAGGGTACAGGTCAATGTAAAGAGTATGTTAGAAGCTAAAGCAATACATGTTCACAGACTGTGGGACTCTGTCCCAACACTCCCACTAACACAGCATTGTCTCTGGAGGGAGTGATCAGCAGTGAGAGTACAGGCAGGGTGAGTGGAGCAAACAGAAAGGAACCCTAGGAAAAGCCCTGAAGGCCAGGAACTTGAACGATTCACCTCAGAAAAGGAAGAATTTCTCCCTCAGACCATCATACCATCCCCAAATTGGTACAAAAAGAATGGTCTGACAATACAATTTTGCATCACTCAATGACTCAGATATATTCTGAGAAATGTGTCATTAGGTAATCTTGTCATTGTGCAAATGTCATCGATGGCACTCACATAAACCTAAATGGCATAGCCTACTACACACCTAGGCTGTCTGACACGGCCTATTGCTCCCAGGCTACAAGCCCGTACAGCGTGTTACTGTGCAAAGCAACACGAGACTAAATCAAGCACAAGAGAAAGTGGTGCAATCAAGAGACGCAGTAAACAGATGTTTGAGGCTGTTGCCAGCATAACACAACATACTGTTTTACAGCAAAATTTTTTAAAAGGAGAAAAAGTGCGCTTTAAAATATTAATGAAAAGTGTAACATAGTAAATATATAAATGAGTGCCACAGTTGCTTATTATCATTATCTAGTAGTATGTCCTGTAGATGATTATATGTGCTCTGCTTTTATATGGATGGCAGCACGGGGGGTTGTTTAAACCAGTGTCACCACAATCACATGACTAATATGTTGCTCTGTGACCTTACAACAGCTATGACATCACTAAGGGGTAGGAATTTTTCAGATCCATTATAACCTTAAGGGACCATTGACATATATGCAGTCCATCTGAAAAAAACATTATGTGGCACATGACTATATTATATCCTCTGTGGTCCTTTAAACTCTCATCTTAACAAGACACTATGCATTGGTTTCTCATTTCCACCTGGGAATTCTCAAAGATGTGAAATGTTTTTCCCATTACATTCATATATTTCTAGAAAATTTTTGGAATTTCTGGAGTTGTTTTGCATAATAAAAAAAGAACCTACTTTGCTAAAAACATTGATAGGAAATGTTCGAATACACAGAAAGCTTTTTGAAAGTGAGATCTATAGCATCATGGACTAGAAAGAGGGAGAAACATTTTTAATGGTATTTAGCATTAAAATTGACTAAATATTGTAAACAAAACCATATTTTTTAAAATAACTGCCCTCAGTGTAATTATTTTGTTTACAGATGGAGTGGCATATTAAAATATTTGTAGTTTGCTGACTCAGCAGCATTTATTGAGCATCTACCCCATGTGCAAACACCATACCAGACGCTGGGGTGGGGGGAGGAATAAAAATAGTGATGATAATAACTACCATTTCCTGAGTGTTTGCTATATAACTATCTACTCAATCCCCACAATAACACTAGGAGCTCCATATTATTATTATTATTTACATTTTCAGGAGCAGTAAATTGAGGTTTATGTAAACTCACCGAAACAGAAAGGATGGAGCAAGAGTTAAGCCAGAGGTGGCCCCAGCGTCTGCTGCCCTTACTCACCATGTGCATGCCTTCCTGCAGTAAGCTAATTATTTAGAATTAATTTCAAAATCTCTAGCAGTCAGTATGTTCTTGGCACATGGTTGACTCAACAAATATTTGCTAAATGAATTGAAACTGAATCACCAAATTTGTATTTTAATTTCTCTGTTTTTAGAAAAGAGTGTGTTCTGTTTCGTGGATGTGATTGCAAATAATCATAATCTTACCAATTGCTTGTGAATATTATATTGTTCACCCGTGATACTCTTACTGTTGTTTTCAAGTGTGAAGCTTCTAAATAAACAGATTTCAAGAATAAATTGCATATTTTAGAAGTTTATGTGGTGTAATTCAGAAACTAACTCTCCTTTCCCTCCATAGATTATTCATATTTTGATCTAAATGAAGTTGCTGGAGCTTTAGAAGCCAATTTAAATCAAGTACTATTATTATTTTGTTAAGCCTCACCCAAGGTTATATTTTGAGAGAGAGAGAGAAACATCCATGTGAGAGAGAAACGTCAAGTGGTTGCTTCCTGTATGCACACTGACTGATCTACCAGTGATCCAACCTGCAATGTAGGTGCGTGCCCTAACTGGGGATCAAACTGGTGACCTTTCACTTGGCAAGACAATGCCCAACCATCTGAGCCACACTGGTAGTGCATAAACTGAGCATTGTTTTAAAAAAGAAAAACTCTAATTCCTGTAAGAGAGAAGAACTGGGAAAGGTGTGTGGTACGGGGAAACCTGGGTCTCACCCAGGTCTGCTATGGGCTAGTGGTACGACCATTCAAAAAGTACACCTCTGAACCTGATTCTGAAATAGGTTCAAAATGAATGCTCTTCCAACAGAGATGTGACTCCAAAATTGTCCTTTTTGGTGTTCAGACAGAGGTCATTTAACAGAAATCAATTTGATATCCTCAACTTGCATTTGAAAGGACTGTTTCCTACAATTAATCTGTCAAAAAACACACCTATGGCCCAGATATTTGCAGTTCTCTTTCCTACCTTTCCCTTAATAATCACTCCCCGCCACCACCAGATTTTTTTAAATGCACATCTTTCATTTATCCTACATATTTCTTCACTGCATGGTAAATCCTAAGATGCAGAAACCTCTGAGTCACAAAACACAGGGAGATTCCTAAATACCAATGTTGAGAAAGTGAATGACTTTAATGATTGATTAATTTTTTGATAAGTCAAGTGGTTAGTAATTCTTTGTTATCAATACAATTAAAGTATAACATGTTAGTTGATAAAGTGATAATAACAATTCCTGATGATATATCATTATATAATTTCTGATGTAAAACTTAG